>CAKNXH010059691.1:0-13477 GCA_932178445.1 Andricus quercusramuli | reverse complement strand
CAAGGGGATTCTAAATAATTTTTGGTATGAAAAATTAACTAAACCTGTTTTAAAATAACGTTTTTAAACCAACTGTACACCCAACAAATTTTTAGGAGATTATATAATAAATTACCTTAATTATCAAAGCGTTCAGGTTAAAAAATTGGAAATTTCCTAATTTGTTATTTAAAGTTGAGCACTTTGGCTTTCAGTAATTGAAAGCACCTTTAAAAGTACATTTTATTGATAAGCTTCAATAAATAGTCCTTTCGCTAATCAATTTTGTATTAAAACTCGACCATTTCTCAATTTTTGTATACAAAATTGCATTCGGGAACATGTCACCGAGTGCAAATTTAAGTAATATTTGAATTTCTGATTCCTGAACGTAAGCAACTAAAATTTTGAAAATTTGCCAAAAACTACTTTGATGTAACTAATTTATGTCCTATCGTTCAAAATCTGATAAAATGCAACAATTTCAATTCATTTGATTATTTATAAATTGAATGCAAGTGAATTCACTGGTTTCATGTTAAGGCGTGATAAAAAATTTGAGTTATCAATGCCTCAAAAGACTTTAGTGAAATCAGTTATATTTAAATATCAAAAGTCTAACCATCAACTGACAAAGAAGACAAAATGGACTTTTTAAATCAGTCCTTCCAAAAACCCTAATCTGTTGCATTTTCAACTTAAAAATGTGAATTTTCAACCAAAAATGGGAAAGTTAAAATTTCAAGCAACGAAATTTTCAACAACAAAAAAACAAATTTTCAACAAAATTGTTCAATTTTCAACCAAACAGATGTATTTCCAAATAAAATGATAAATCTTGAAGAAAAAAAGGAATTTTCAAAATGTAGTTCAACTTACAACCAAATAGTAAAATTTTCAATAAAAAATAATAATTTTCCACAAAAAGTGTGACAGTCACATTTCGATAAAAAAAGATTTAAATTTTTAACTTTAACACAGTTATATTTCAACAAAGGAAGATTTTAATTTTAAATACAAAAACCGTTGAATTCAACCTAGAAGAGGAGTTTTCAACTGAAAAATTTATTTTCTACTATTAAAGATGAATTTTGAACAACATACAGTACAAACAATGCATTTTCCAACATAGAGATGAGTTTTCAAATAAAATTATGAATCTTTAACCAGAAAGAAATAAATTTTCAAACCAAGAATATTTTTTTCCTGCCAATAAGGCCAAATTGATCTATCCAGTAACGTCCACTGACTGAATCAGTAATTTTGAATGATCTAAACACTAGCTCTCATCAATTAAACAAGTCATTTTGAATGACGTGATAAGTAGCTTTCACTAATTACATACGTCATTATGAATTATATAATCAGTTACTTTCATCAATTTAATGAGTTACTTTGGTTGATAGAATCCGTATTTTTGAATGTTTTAATCAGAAATTTTGATTAATTTTAATCATGCAATAAAATTCGATAACACCGGCACACAAAAAAAACACTTTTCTGTTCTACAGATGCGACACATATATTCCCATGTATTTTGACCCGCTGAGCACGAATCCGTGGTCCGTTTGACCCCAGCACATCTGGGTCAAGGGCATTTGAAGGTCAAATGGACAGAAAAGTATTTTGTGTGATGATAACTACTATAATTTATGTTTTTTGGGTCGCTGAATCCGAATCCGGGGTCGATTTGAACTCAGCGAGTCGAAGTCAAGGTCATTTCAAGGTCAATTCCGTTCATTTCTCTAAAAACAAATTTCTGACTGCAGATTATGAAAGAACGGAAGATTTTACGTCCAGATATGTATCTTTTCATATTTTTATGACGAACTCTAAGGTCATGTGAAGGTCATTTCATTTGAATATATATAGATGATTTATATGGGTAAATGGTAAATGGGCTACATTGGACTAGACTACCATACTAATATGTTGTGGGGGTCGCTAAGTCTGAATCCAAGGCCCACTTGACCCCAGGGCGCTAAGGTCAAGGTCAGATCAAGGTCATATCAAAGTTAGATCTGAAGAAAAATGTGTCACTGTTCCAAAATTTGACTTTTACATGTTTTAAGGGTAGCTGAATTCGAATCTGAATCTCCTTCAACCCAACGAATCAGGACTAAACGAGAGTTACGGTATGGCATTTTGGAATAGCGTTTATTCTTTCTTTCGCCTATAACGTTCTCTTTTATTGTCAAAGGATCTATGCAGTGGATTTCTAGTTCTCTTCGAACTATCACCATCTTCATCGCCAGGTACTTGATCTCTCTTTAGCAGCCAGCAGTAGTCAGCCAACATATTCACGTCCCATTTTCCTTGCCATCGAAGTTCAGCGTCTTTTAGAGCTTGACGGAAACGCTCCCCTTGCTCTTCGCTGTAATCGCCTAAGTTCTCAGGGAAATAGCTAATATGAGAGTCCATGAAATGAAGTTTGAGATTCATCAAACATCCCAAGCGTCGATAGTTCCTCACCATATTTGCTACGAATGCTTTGTAGTCATTACTTCTGTAATTTCCTAAGAAGTTTTGAGCAACATCTCGAAAACTGAGCCAAGCAGCTTTTTCTAAGCCTGTCATTGTCTTGATGAAATTTTCGTCGTAAAACATTTTACGGATCTGAGGTCCATCAAATACTCCTTCTTTCAATTTAGCATCACTTAATCGAGCAAATTCATTTGTCAAGTACTGAAAACATGTTCCTTCTGTATTCAAAACTTTGACAAATTGTTTCATAAGTCCAAGTTTAATGTGCAGAGGCGGGAGCAATACTTTTGATGGATCAATTAAAGGTTGTTGAAGTACATTATGATTTCCAGGTTCAAGTTGTTCTCTTATTGGCCAAACCATCTTCTTGTAATGATTCGTGCGATCCCTGCTATCCCACAAACACAAAAAGCAGGGATACTTTGTATATCCTGATTGTTGACCAAGGAGAATGATTATGATTTTCAAATCACCACAAACTTGCCACTTATGTTTGTCATATTCAATTTTCTCCAATACATATTGGACGTTATCGTAACTTTCTGTTAATTTTGTTGAATGCGCTATTGGTAGACTTGCGTACTAATTTCCATCGTTAAGCAGCACTGCCTTAAGACTTTGTTTTGACGAGTCTATAAACAATCTCCATTCTTCTGGAACGTAAACATCCTTTTTTAGTTCATTCATCAAACCGTTAACGTCTCTGCAATATACCAACATACCTTCTTCATCTTTATTGAAGTACTGACGGAACTTCTTTTCTCGATTCCTGTAGAAAGATGACTTTGTCCCCTGTTCTGCCATTCCACGGCTCTTTAACTCAGCTGCCATATATTCAGAAGCATCTTTAGGAAGACCCATGCTCCTGATGAAATCGTTCAAACTATCTTGGTTGAATAGTCTTATAGATTCATTTTTTTTTGTTTTCTCCGCAATTTTGGCACATATTCTTCATTTTCATGATCTTCGTATGAGCAATCATCAGATTCTTCTTCACCGTCTAACATAACCTCTCTATCTCTCTCTTTATTTGTCGAAGCTTCATTTATCATTGAGCTCGTATCCATATTTTCGATAACAGACTCTTGATTAGACTTTGCAGTTATGACAGAAGACACTATTGCATAAGATATTCTTGATTTGTTCTTAACGTTGAATCCTTTAACTTTTGTGTTGCAAAAATGACAGTCTTTTTCTGATTTAGGTATTGACCATATTACCGGTGAGGAGTATTTTAACATTTTATTGTTTTTCACTTTATTCCAACGTGAAAGCATAGTGTAACAAGCACTGCAAATGCTATCTGGAGCAAATGTTTCATTTTGAAGGGGAATTTCTCTTTTATAACATTGACGATATATGTCTCTACATTGCTCATTCATTGACCTACGGCAAGTGATGACTTCATACTTTTCACAAACGTAGCAAAAAACATTTTTATCGCTGTTGCAGTCATGGCTGGTAAAAACATGATTACTTGTTGTAGCTTTATATTCTTTATCAGTTGAATCGCCAACCAATAAAGGGTGGCGGTAGCTGGATGACGACGATTGCGGGCCCGTTTCCTCACCCTGACCAATCGCCGATACTGGGCGTCCAATACCCTGCATCGTACTTTCTCTCGTGCCAGCCATGACGGCACAATGCCTTCACCACAGGGCTTAGCCGAAAAATGAAAAGCAAGAAAAAAAATCCGTTTTCCGCCGTCACCACGTGGAGCACAGAAAAAACTTCGGGTAAATAGTGTTGCAGGTAACTTCGTACAGAAACTGTCTTTTGTTCTCATAAAAGTTGTCACCACCGTCTTTAAAATTTGAAGCCACTAGCTTTGCTCGCTCAAGTGAAGTTAGCTGATCGTTGGTGTAACAGGCAAATCGGATAAGGGCGGCTTCATAAAAGCTCACTTGCCAAATCGTTAGAACTGTCAAAAGTTCCTTACAAGCGTGGGTAAAAGCAGAAAAATATCGAGACGCCAGGGAAAGTTTACCCACATGTAGAAGTCAAATTTTGGATCAGTAACACATTTTTCTTTCGATCTAACTTTGATATGACCTTGATATGACCTTCACCTTGGTACCGTGGGGTCAAGCGGGCCTCGGATTCAGACTTAGCGACCCCCAAAATATATTATTATGGTAGTCTAGTCACATGTAGCCCATTTACCATTTACTCATATGAATCATCTATATATTTAAATAAAATGACCTTAACAGGTCGTCACAAAAAAATAATAACATACATATCTGGACGTAAAATCTTCCGCTCTTTCAGAATTTGCAGTCAGAAATTTGTTTTCAGTGGAATGAACGAAATTGACCTTGAAATGACCTTGACCTTGACTCGCTGAGTCCAAATGGACCCCGGATTCGGATTCAGCGACCCAAAAAACATAAATTACGGTAGTTATCTTCATCCTAATGACTTTTCTGTCCGTTTGACCTTCAAATGCCCTTGACCCAGATAGAGCTGGGGTCAAACGAACCACGGATTCGTGCTCAGCGGGTCAGAATACATGGGAATATATGTATCGCATCTGTAGAACAGAAATGTGGTTTTTTTTGTGTGCCGGTGTAATTTACTGAAGATTTTTAATTCAGAAATAATTTTTGCTACTTTTTTATAGCAGATCAATCAGTCACTTCTACGGACTACTCGATTCAGTCAGCAATATCAACTAAGGTATTTGTTGAAACGACTGTTTTTTCAGTAGAAATGAGTAGCAAAATAGTCTATATCATCAATGATATTGGGCGGATTCGCTAAGCAGAAATCACTTTGGATTCCCATTAAACATCTTCATCAAATCCATAATTATGGGTTGGTTATTAGTGCAAAGCAATTGAAAATCTCGTCCTGGCAGGTCCGTTAAAAGCAACAGTAATTACTTGGAGCGGAAATGAAACAGCGGCCATCTTGAATCTGACGCAAATGGAGCGAGCGAATAAATCGAGGGAAATTAACCGCACTAAATTTAATTTGTTGTTTCGATCGAGTGCCAGTAGTGCGATCAATGTTTAAAATTACCAATAACTGCAGAGCACGTCTGATGATCTGTGTATATTTGTCGTCACCATGTGATAATTTATATCCATACAACCCTGTCCGAAGGTTGATGAAACCGTCGAGAATTTCTTTTTACTGTAAAAAAGTCGTTTATGACATGAAATTATATTACACGGCTATTTTACAATTAATTATTATCTAACACTTATTCTCTAACACGACTGATGGATACTATCGTACAATTAACCGAGTGGCATATTCAAAATTAGCCTCGACTTTGAGAAATGATAGCGCCATCCAGAACATAGATAAAAATATAAATATAAAATTTAGTAAGATATCAAATTAATTAATTAATTCTCCTAGCTCCTATCAAGAATTTTCAAATTGAAGTAAAAAATTTATCAAAAACCAAAACTTTAATTTTGGTTTTCTCACGTGATTATTCAATACCCATAAAACAAAATTACTTCAACTTAGCGTTATTCAACGTAGAATTTAATAGACTTTGCAACGGCTTTTTATCAACATTTTTATTTATATCCTAGACGGCGCTTTAACATTTGAAAGGCAAAGCTAATTTGGATAGGTTATTTGGTTCGTGGTCCGATACTATCTGTTGGCAGTGTTCTGAAAATTTTTTTAAGAAATTAATAAAAAAATTAATACTTCTCTATACATTTTCTGCATCCGTAATTTTAGACATTTCCTTTATATTTATATCAAAGACTTCTCATAGAAACTCTATCAAAGTGAATAATCATGTTCATCGAAAGTGTTGCGCAGTGTCCCACTAAAAAGGCAATCAATTTCTATCAAAAACGTTGAGATATAATTGTTTAGACGGTCTCAAAACGTGGACATTTTATGGAAACGGTGGGGGGGGGGGCAAGATTTTACACAAATCTAATACCTTCTCTGATGAGAAACTAAAAATCAATCCAATCCTCTGAAATACTCTATCCCAAATTCCTATCCATTTTAATACGGTTTATTCATATAAATCCAATCCACTCCTATCAAATATGATATCCAACATTCTTAACATCAGTTTAATAAGAATATATTGATCAAAAAGTATAAGGTTTCTCGATGAATGAAATTTGATAGAAATTTCCAAAATTGTGGAAGATAGGATTTGATAGAAGTTTTGTATTCAGGGCTGCTACCGAAACAGAATCCGAAAATTCCCTGACTTCTTCAGGTTTTCCAGACCGTAAAAGTAAGTTTTCTCTGACCTTTTCCTATGCATTTTTAATCCACCGCTCCCCCAAAAAATGCAAAAACTCAATTTTCACAATAAGTTTCACGAACGTAATTGTAATATGATTTTTGATGATAAATGCCTGAAATAGACTTGTAAGAGAAATGAATTTGGAGAAATTTAAGGTAAACAAGAAGAATTCACTGAAATTCACAAAACTTGAACGTGAATTTGAAAAATTCAAATGAATTGCAAACAATTCCAAAATAGAAAAAAACTTCATTGAGTTCAGTAACTTCGAAATGAGCTTAAAAAAATTCGAGGGAATTCAAAGGAATTTGATGAAATGCCTAAGAATTCAATGTGAGGTTAAAAGACTTCAGGATCAATTGAATAAAAACTTTCAAAAAATCGAAAAAAAATCATTGAATTAAGTAGAATTCAGTAAATCTAGCAGAATTCAAGTGAATGAAAAAAAATTCAAGAAAATTCCGAGGAATTTGAAAGAGTTGAGGGTGAATTAATAACAATTGTAATGAACTAAAAATAATTTTAAAAAGCGAAAAAATTCCATTTATTTCAGTAGAATCTGAGTGAATTTAGTGGAATTATAGGGAAATGAGAAGAATTAGATGAAATTCATAAAAAATTAAGCTAAATTTAAAAATCAATCATGTGAATTGGAAAGAATTCAAAAATATGAAAAAAGTAATCGAATTGATTTAGTTCAAAATGTGTTTAGAAAAATGAAAAGGGCCTTCAAAAGAATTTGATAAAATGCCTACGAATTTAAGGTGAGTTTAAAATTGAAAAATTGGTTAAAAATAAAAAAATACATTTATTTCAGTAAAATTGAAGTGAATTTAGAGCTATTTAAGGCAACGAGAAGAATTCGATGAAACACATAAAAAATCAAAATGAATTTTCAAAAAATCAAGTGAATTCAAAAGAATTTGAATAAATGCCTGAGAATTTAAGGTGTGTTTAAAAGACTTCAAGATAAATTTAATAAAAACTTTTTGAAAATCCATTGAATTGAGTAAAATTGAGTAAATTTAGAAAAATTCAAGTTAATTATAAGAATTCAAACGGATTCCAAAGAATTAAAAAAAATTCAGTATAAATAAATAAGAATTCAGGGTGAATTCCAAAAAATAAGTTCAAATCTTTGACACCGCACGAAATAACACTTTTTTCAATGAATTCTTTAAAATCCACTAAAATACTATTAAATCCCGTAAAATTCTATGAAATCTGGTGACATTTCCTGAAATTCTCGAAAAATTAAAATAAATTGAGAGTTTTCGAAAAGCCTTAGAATCATTGAAATCTTCGGAAATTTTGTGACATCCTGTGAAGTATTTAAAAATATCTTGAAACCTTATAGGTCCTATAAATTCGTTCCATATCTTCCCAAATTCTTTGCAAATTTTGTAATCTCTTGAATACATATTAATAACCTAAGCCATTTTAATTCCTTTAAAATCTTTCAAAATCCATCGAAACTTTCAAAAGTTCTTGAAAATTCCTTGGACTATTTTAAGATTTTCAAAATATTCAAAATACTTTGAAATCCTAAGAAATACTTCACTTCTCGTGAATAAATTCTTTGAAATCCTGTCAAATATTATAAAATCCCGGAAAATTGTATTATGTTATTTCCTGGAATCCTGGAAAATGTATTACAATGCCTTGAGAGATTTGAAATCTCTTAAAATCATTGAATTCCTCGTAAATCTTGAACAATTCTGTGAAATCTTTTAAAATATCTTAAAACCTTATACGTTCTGTAAAATCATTTATCGATTCCTCGATAGGTGGAATTTGATTGAAATTTCCTAAATTATAGTGAAAGATGTTTCTGTGTCCATAAGATTTGATCAAGTTTTAATAAGAAATTGTTTGCAAAAAATTATACGATTTCTCAACGGATAGATTTGATAGAATTATTCTGGAGTGAAAAAGATTTGATTTTGATGAAAGTCTTGTACCAATATACGATTTAATAGAATTTTCATGAAAACAAGATTATATAAAAGTATAATATTTAATTTATTAATTTTTATTAATAATAGTATTTCTGGATAGATATAATTTCACAGAAAGGTTCATCAAATGTGCTAAAATATTTTAATTCGTGGAATTAGTTTGATTGAATGAGATAGGATTTTACAAAAAATGTCTATCAAATGAGCTGATCAAATTTGATTAGAGTGATTTTTTTATTCAATTTAATACGATTTCTGTCAAATGTGCTCGAATAATTTTATTTGAATTCCCCGCTCTGATACATTTTCATTGAATCATTTCTAGATATAGAATTTTATGCAATTTCAAATTTTCTCTGACTAGAGAGTCTATCAAATTCAATAATTTCTTGTACTTCTGTCAGTAGGGACAAATTGGTTACGTGGAAAGTAAATTATATACAATGAAGATTTTTAATAACAATTTTTAATGAATGTTGGTTTATATATCGGTGTAAAAATATTTCTGAAAGTATTTGCAAAGAGGATGAAGTTAAAAAAATATTTCAGACGGATTCCTGTGCTTTTCTGTATTCATAAACGCTGCCTCGCTCGAGAAAGCTTTTCTGTGTTTTCTCTAAATGTTGAATATTTTGGCCTGGAATTCCATAGCCACCTCCTCCAGGTGTTTCGAGAATAAAAATGTCCTGTAAATGAAACAAATTCTTCTTGTAGATATGTTCAGAATTTCATGAAAGAACGTTATATAATTTTTAAAATATGTTTTTACAAATAACGAAGGAAGAACGACCCAAACTATTTTCTGCTATTCAAAATAATAAAACTGAAAAAATTTCAAAATAAACTAAAAAGAGTAAATTAATAGTGCCCAAACCTTTGAATTTGAAAGCAAATTTTCAGACATTAGGCCAGAAGTGAGACTTATGGAAAAAATAGAGTTTCTATATAGTGTTTCTTACTACCGCTTTTTGGAAAAAAAATTTTAAATCTTTGAATATTTATAAATGGTGGCTTATTTTCTTTCGGAAAATATTATCTATAAATTTACTGTTTCCAGTTCTGGAAGTACATTTTTCTACGACTGAAATCGTTGAAATAATTTTTTTAGGGAAGACATTTTTGAAACAAATAACTAAATTTGAGGATTATTTAATTATTTTGAATACTGAAAACAGTAAAGTTGTAGGGAACATTTTCCTTGAAAGAATACGCCATGACTTATCAAAATTCAACTATTTTTACAAAATTTGTAAGAAGTAATAAGAAAAAATTCAATTACAAAAAAATATTGTCACAAAAAATCATTTTCGTAAGTTTCAAACTTTTTTATAAAGAATAATGTTTTTTCCCCTAAGACGTGACTGATAATATAATTTCAATTCTTTTTCTCCTTCTTCTCCAGAGACCTGATTTTTGGCACATTAACTACATTGCGGTATAGTTGTACCAAAAAACGGATCTCTGAGAAAAATAGTTTTTCTATGATTTTAAGAATGGAAACAATATATCTGATAAAGTAATTTCAAATGAAAAACATCATTTTTGAAGCCAAAATTATAAAACGGACATAAAACCTTTATCTTTACAACGTGTTTTCCAATTGCATTTTTTCTTACTATCGCTTCTTACCAATTTTTCAAAAATAGCTAAATATTTATGAATGATGGCTTATATATTTAAGAAAGCAGTGTCTATATCTCCTGTTTCCAGTTTTGCAAGTAAATTTTTGTGTGGCTGAAATCGTTAAAAAAAATCTTAAGAAAAGATTTTTTAAGCAAGTAACTATTTTTGAGGATTATTTACTTGAAAGAATTAGTCATGATTCATTAAAATTCAACCATTTTTATAAAAAGGGTAAGAAGCGATAATAAGAAAAAATTCAATCACAAAAAAAATATTGTTACAATAACTATTTTTTGTAAGTTTTCAACTTTTTTTCTAAGACCTGACTAATTATATCATTTCAATTCTTAAAATCATAGACATTTTCCTTGGAAAAGCAAGCCACAATTTTTCAAAATTCCAACATTTGTAAAAAATTGGTAAGTAAGCGACAGTGTGAATAAATTCAATTCAAAAAGAATATTAGGAAAATAATTATTTTTCGTAAGTTTAAACTTTTTTTATAAAAATAATGATATTTCTTTTATAACATATGACTGATAATATAATTTCAATTCTTGAAATCATAGAAAACTTTTTTCCCCCAGAGACCTGATTTTTGGCTCTTAGTTTTAAAGTTACAGAAATTTTTCGATTCTTTTCAATTTTATTATTCCAAATTTGGTATAATTTTTTAATATTCTGTTAAGGAAACATCCATAAACTACGTTACCAATATAAGGGGGGAGGGGGGTTCACGCTAAGCACAACGGTTAATGGTAACAGAGGGGGGTGTCAGTTGAAGTAACGTTACGAATTCAGATAACATTTGGTACGTTTCCTGATGAATAATATTTTAAAAAATTCTTCTTTTGGTCTCTATTTTTAGGAAACATACCCTTTTGCCCCTTTTTGTCGTTTCTTTTTGCTTAAACACAAACTAAAGTAATAGAACCCAACAAGAAAAATCAACTACTTTTGTCTAAAAAGTTCACTAATATAGTATTATACTTTTGGTTCAAAATTCATTTTTTTTTTATGTGCAACCATTTTATTTCATAGTCATCTTTTTCTGACGAAAATTCAGCTACTTTCAAAATTCATTTTATTCTAATTCATTATTTCAGTTGCAACTTCATCTCTTTTGTTGAAAATGTAACTGTTTTGTTAATTTTTGTTGTTGTCATATTTTTGGATTAAAAATTCGACCGCTTTGTAGATAATCCGTCTTTTTGGCAAATTTGTCAAAAATTCTTAATTTTTCTAAATTCACCCCCTTGGTTGAAAATTTTACTATCCCATTTTCAGAAAATCAATCTTCCGGGTTAAAAAAAATCGTCTTGTCTTTGACTCTTTTGTTAAGAATTCCTTTAAGATTCATCATTTTAGTTGAAAACACATATTTTTGGTTGAAAATGTAACTATTTCATTTTTGTTAAATATTTATATTTTTTTATTGGAAATTGATCTTCTCTAGTTAGAGATGCATTTATTTTGTTGAAAATTCGTCTCCTTTGGTCGAAAATCAATCTTATTGGTTGAAAATTTATTCTTTTTGGTTGAAAATGGAACACTTTGGTTCTAAATTAATCTGATTTAGTAGAAAATTACACTTTTTGGCACAAAATTCAACTTTTCGATTGAAAATTTAACTATTTGATTGAAAATTAACTTTTTTTTGAAAATTTATATTTTTGGTTCAAATTTAGCTATTTGGTTGAAAATTTATCTTTCTAATTTGCGAATTTAAGTAATTGGTGGAAAGTTGAACTAGTTTGTTAGAAATTCAGATTTTTCAAGATTCACCTCTTTAGTTTAAAATTGAACTTCTTTGTTAAAAAATTTGTGTATGAAAATTATTTTTTTTCCAACTAAGAATTTGCATTATCCCCTTTTTTGTTAGAAATTTATCCTTTATAACTTAAAAATTCAACTATTCGGCAGAAAATTCATATATTTTGTTGAAAATTCGTTTTTTTTGTTGCTAGAAAGTTAATCTTGTTTGTTGAAAATTCAATATATATTTTGACTTGTAAACTTAAGAATTCAAAGCGTTTCATGCTGTATTCAATAAAGTATTCACACTTTTTTATTCAAAAGAATTTATTTCTCCATTATTACCCTATTTTCGTAAAAAAAAATCTCAAGGAGGAAAGTCAGGGAGGGATAGGCTAAAAACGTATTTTATGGACGATCCCTAAAGTTAAAGACAAAAAGAATAAGTCTTCCCTGTGCATGTCACAGAAAAGGAGTTTTAAAGTTCCATTTGCGTTTTATGAAGCCAGAATATGTTGACACGCAAGAAAAGACGTCTTCGCTTTGGAAATGTACAAAGTTATTGTAGATCCTCCTGATATATATTTGTCTTTTGCTTGGTTTGCACAGAGGTACAAAATATCAGACCCCGTAGAATAACATCAGGAGTGAAATAAAAAAACGGGGTTTTATCCAGAAAGATAAAATCTTTACGAGTACACATAAAACGTCGAATCTTTTACCCTATTTCTTTGTCAATTCTGACCTTTTCGCTTACATGACCAAAGTCGTCACGATCCTCCGAAAGGAAAATGGAAACAATTTTAAAGATATATTTTTATTATTTTTTTTTTTACTAGAAGTTAACTTACGATCAGACTTATGGAAATAGATTTCTGCCCGGCTGAAGAAAGGACCTATATATTTATGTTTTCTGTTAATAGAATGTCCAAGTATTGAAATTAAAATACAATTACAGTGTGTCTAGCGACCCGGGAAATCCGGGAACTTGCCGGGGATTTTCTTAACCTTGAAAAATACGGGAAAATCCCGCAAATGTTTTGCAAAATTTTGAATTACATGTTCTGTTCTTAATATTAATTTTTATTCATGAAAGTATTAACTTTAATAACTTTTATATTTTTTCAAATATACGCATGTATGGTGAACGATTTCTCAAATAATTACTTTTTGTTTTGGTTATACTTGAGAACTAACAAATATTGAATAAAATAGCTATAACAATTTATTAGTGCAATTAATATCAGGTTTGAAATTAAGATCGAAAAAGAAATCCACTTTATCATGAATAATTTTCTACAAAATGAGTATGAAAAAGATTCAAAATTAAAAAGTAGGCTTCTAAACTACCTCACTTTTCGGCTCATTAGAGACAAGAATAACCAATTGAAAAAAGAGGGAGAAATGGTGAAAAAGTCAACCAAAAACCAACCTCTCACTT
>CAKNXH010059684.1:75398-88250 GCA_932178445.1 Andricus quercusramuli | reverse complement strand
TAGTGGGCTACGCGGATGCAGATTGGGCTCAAAATCGAGAAGATAGAAAATCAAACAGTGGTTTTTTATTCAAGTTTAATGGGGCAACAATAATCTGGACTTGCAAAAAGCAAGACTGCGTGGCACTATCTTCGACAGAGGCGGAGTACATCGTGCTTGCAGAAGCTACACAAGAAGGAACCTGGATTCGACAACTTTTAGATGATTTTCAACAAGGTAAACAAAGTGCAACAAAAATTTTTGAGGATAATCAGGGTTGTTTAAAGTTGATAGAAAACAGAAAATTCAGTAATAGAACAAAACATATATCAACTAAATTTCATTATGTTAGAGATTTAAAAGATCAGGGAAAAGTGTTTTTTGAATATTGCCCAACAGAATCTATGTTAGCGGACATGTTAACAAAACCTTTAAATAATATAAAGTTATCAGTTTTTCGAAAACAGTGTGGTTTAATTTAAAGGACATTAAGAGTGCATCGTTCAATTTAAAGGACATTAAGAGTGCATCGCTTTTAAAGGACATTAAGGGTTCATCGTTGAGGAAGGGTGTTGGAAGTGCAACGGTGAATACTCTTGTGTTAGAATAAGAATATAGTTTTCTCTAAATAAGAAATGTTAAAGACATTTAAGTCCGAAAGCACCCAAAGGGTCTTGAGGGAGTTTTGTCA
Organism: Andricus quercusramuli; assembly: GCA_932178445.1. Lineage (NCBI taxonomy): Eukaryota > Metazoa > Arthropoda > Insecta > Hymenoptera > Cynipidae > Andricus > Andricus quercusramuli. The sequence continues at coordinate 87,580 of CAKNXH010059684.1, read as the reverse complement.
AGCAGGTCAAAAATTCAGTCAGTCTAAGTGCGACCATTGACGCGTAGGGTTCAGCTCACTTAAACTAAATCATTTATGAACTATCTTTTTCTTTCATGTAACATTATTACTTGAATATATATATATATCATTTATCCCAGTTATAGTGTTTCATTTATCTGTGTGTTCAAATCCCTTTTCACATACGTTTTTCTACTTATTTAGTGCTTAATTTAATATTCTGTAAACTGCGAACTGGTAACAGATATGATAAATAATGAAGTTTTACAATGTATGTGAAATTTATACGTTTTTGAAATTTTGCTACTTTTGCACCAAGTTTTAACCTAAGGCTGCATCTATCGGAAAAATTCTAAAAATATTTGTAAAATTCAGAAAAATGCTATGGACACTTACCTTTGAATTGAGCCAAATAAATTTAAAGAAATGTTCATTGTTTCCAAAGTTATTCCTTTTTTCCGTAAACATCGAAATTTGATTTTTCTGTGCAATATCTGTTTATTAAATTGACATTTTGCCTTCAAATTGATTTTATTAGTCGCAACATTTTATTATCTTTTGGATAAAAATATCTCAAGCGTGCCACTTTTAAATCGATAGTTGTATTTTCAATCAATTTATACAGTTTTCGATTCATTTTTATATCGATAAACTCCCCTGAAATATTGTTGCGAAAAACTTATTTTTTTAAGAGTTATTAACAATCAAAGTTCTTGACCATTTTTTCCAAAAATTGATTACTCGCGAACGGTGCATCGAAATTAAATAATTAAGTTATGACAATTTTTAATACGAAGTATTCTTCACGCTAAAGAATTTTTCGGTAGTAAAATAAAATAAAAAAATATATCGAAAGAATTCTTCCACGTTCCAATAGATTCTACAATCTCTTCCGAAAATGTTGGTGTAAAAAAAAAGTTTGTATTTTACAGTAGTTCAAAAGTGACGTAGAATTGAGTCGATATTATTTGTTCGTGTTATAAACAAATTTTATGAACAGATGCATAGTTTGACCATTTATAGATAGAAAGTGATCGTTTTTCTTTCTAATCTTCTCCAAATTACATAAGTGGTGATATTTCGTGAAGAAGAATTGTCATTTGATATTATTTGTTTATTTTATGAAAAAATGCACAGTTTAGCCATTCGTCTACAGAAGGTAAAATTTTTTTATTATTCCCTTCGAATAATATCACTGGAAATATTTTGTGATGTTCTACAAGAATTAGCTTGCAACTTGTACTTGTCAATCATTTCAATAATTTCAGGATCCATTTCAAATTCATTCTTGCTCCAATTTTGCCTAAAAGAGGTCACTAAACATCACAACTTATGTAATTTGAAGACGATTAGAAAGAAAAACTATTACTTTCTGTCTATAAGTGACCAAACTATGCTTTTGTTCATAAAATTTGTTTATAAAATAAAAAATGTTTTTTACTACCGAACAATTTTTCAGCGTGAAGTTTACTTCGTAAAATATTGTCGTAACTCAATTATTGAATTTCAATGCACCGTTCGTGAGTAATAAATTTTTGAAAAATAATGATCAAGAACTTTGATTGTTAATAACTTTTGAAAAAATGAATTTTTTCCTGAAAATATTCTAGGGGAGTTATTTTGATATAAAAACGAATCGAAAACTGTATATATTGATTAAAAATAGAACCATCGATTTGAAAGTGGCACACTTGAGATATTTAGACCCTTTTGTGCTCTGATGATGAAAACATTTTCATGTTCATATGATAAAAATTAAGGCATTTTAGTAACAGCTAAAAAAATAGGCGCGTAGATGATTTCTGCTGGTAGTATATAAACAAAATTGAAAGCATGAAAGCAGCATATTAAAAGAATCCCATCCAATGTCATTTATACTGGGGAGGGATTGGCCGAGTTCCTTGTAGCCACGTTAGAGGGTTTGGGTTTGCAGATAAGTAATATTAGAGGTCAATCATACGACAATGGTCCTAATATGGCAGGAAAAAACGTCGGCGTACAAAAAAGAATCAAGGATATAAATCCGCGTGCTTCTTTTGTTCCATGTAATCCTCACAGTTTGAATTTAGTAGTAAACGACTCTGTTGAACAGTCTGTTGATATGTTTGGCTTTTTCTCAATTGTACAAGAATTATATAATTTTTTTGCCGGATCAACCAAACGCTGGGCAATTTTAATAAAACACTGCACTCAACTTACTTTAAAACCTTTAAGCGAAACTAGATGAGGAAGTAGGACTGATGCTGTGAAACCTCTAAGGTACCAAATAGGCGAAATTCATGACGCGTTATTTGAAATTTACAGTAACGAAAATTTAAATACTGAAGTTAGACACATGGCAAAATCATTAATGTCAAAATTACAAGATTTCAAATTTCTATGCTTAGTAGTTTTCTGGCATGATGCTTTATTCAAAATAAACGCAACTAGTCTAACATTACAAAGTGTTAAACTGAATGTAAACTCTGCTTTAAAATCCCTTCAAGAATTGAAGTCCTACTTCGTAGAACGTAGATCTGATTCAGGATGTGCTTCACTCATAACAGATGCTAAGGAATTGGCAGAAATTCTAGGCGTTGAAGGGAATTTTAAAGCTGAAGCGCAAATACGTAGGCGACGAAAAAAGGTCAATTTTGATTACCAGAATGATGATCATGTAATATATGATCCAATTGAGAAGTTTCGCGTTGACTGTTTCTACCAGGCCATCGATACAATTATTGTTTGCATAGAAGCACGGTTTCAGATTCTTGATGATCGTAATAATTACTTTGGATTCTTATGTAACATCCATGAACTTCGAATGATGGATGATGAATCTTTGCTGCGAAATTGTGAAGCTTTGCAATTGATTTTAACTGATGGAAATGAGCGCGACATCGATGCCACAGCTTTGCGAGATGAGCTTAGTGTACTTCTACTACAAATTACTGAAAATGTGTCACCGATTGAGGTATTAAATTACATTCACGAAAACGGCCTAACGTCAGTTTATCCAAACACTAATGTTGCTTTGCGAATTCTCCTTACTTTACCCGTTTCCGTCGCAAGTGCCGAAAGGTCGTTTTCGAAATTAAAGATAATAAAAAATTTTCTACGTACCACAATGCAAGATGAACGAATGTCAGCTTTAGCTACTATAGCTATAGAAAAGGACATACTAGATTTAATTAATTGTGAATCAATCATCCGCGGTTTTGCTTTGGCGAAAGCGAGACGTCAACCTTTTACTTGAAATTATGTAAATTTTCACGGTTGACTAATCTTAATGGTTTTTGTAAAATAAATATTTCATCAAACAATAACAAGATCTGCTTCACGTGATTAATTTCCCTTTAAAAATAATTATGATATAATGTAGTAACTTATCAAACTATTAATTTATTTATAAATTATTTATTATTATTCATTGAAATTATTATTTATTATGATCATCATTAATAATTATAATCATTTATTATGATTTATTATTCATTTGTCATTATAATTTTCAATTAGAATAGTTCCAAATACTTTGATTTTAAAATTCATGCCGATAGTCTGAAGTGGCCACTGGACTGTCCTCATATTGTCCCATCTATTTAAAATTGCCTGTTCAACTAATTCAAGGGTTTTATTTGGAAACATTGCGACAACATACAAAGAAATCATTACATGGTCATCAGGGACAGTTTTTTGAATAATATTTTTTGGAATTCCCAGCTATTTTTAATATTGTATTTAGATGTTGTAATTGAGTCTTTAAATATCAAATTAAAGTTCTGTTCTAAGAATTTCGTTGGAGTGTTAATAGTTGAAACAACAATTCTCAAAGGATAGCCCTCCTTATGAATCTTTCTCAAACCATAACATATTGCAAGAACTGTGTCCTCAGTATTTATATCACTCCATCTTATATCCTTTCCCAAAAGTCCTTTCTTTCACCAAATTGTCCAGCATCTTGAAAGTGTCTCTTTTTAATTGTTTTAACGGACTTTTACTCAATAATTCAAAGTTATCACAATTGGAAAGTAAATCATCCATATCCCTAATATGATCTGATTTCTTCATACAAACCGTAATATTACCTTTATCAGCATTCATGCAAATTATATCAGGGTTGTTCTTGAGGAAATCTTCCGTTACCTTGAAACCTTCAAAAATTATACGATCAATACTACTAATGTGCAAACAATTCTTATCAACAAAACTCTTTAACAAATGTAAAACCTTGTTTCGGAAATCTTGTTGATCCTATATTGGAACTTTGTGTATACTTGATTCAACATGTTTGACTATTTCCATCATTTCTTTCGATTTACTTTTCATCACTTGGCTACTAAAACCTTTACCTAATCTGAGAATATCTGTAACTGAATCAGGAATTTGAATATTTGCTGAATTTACAAACCAAGGATCCTTATCTTCTTCATCAAAAATGTTGTGTAAATTCAAATTTTGCTCTTGAATATTAGTTTGTTAATCAATCAAAATAGAAAGTTTGTTCTCATGCTTTTTATCATTGTTTAAAAATCTTTGATTAAGGAAAATCTGATGTTTTAGAAGATGATCATTTCATCATTTCATCATTTTATCAAATATCATTGGACAATTGGAGAAAGAAAGAACTTTTGGGAAAGGATATAAGATGGACTGATATAAATACTGAGGACAAAGTTCTTGCAAGATTATTATGATTATTAGGTTATTATTAATATTAGGATGATTAGGATTATGAGGTTGTTATTAGATTTGTCCTACATTTTATTTCACAAAGAGAATTTGAATATTGTTAGGAATATCCTTTTTCTTAATTATTACCCAAAAAAGTTGGTTGAGCAACATATTACAATTAGAATTCAACAAATCAAAAACAAACAAAGTAACATTTTATCTACAGATAATCAGAATGAATTGAGAGAATATAGCTCTTTTAATACTTTTGTTATTCCATTTTTTGGTCAAATTTCTAAAACTATTCAATTCATGTTAAAAAAATTTAATATTCATACTATTTTCCGTATACCATTCAAAATGGATTTAATAAAGCTCTTGGTAAAGATCCTTTAGATAAATTTGAAAAGTGATGTTTGTGTAGTACATTGTTATAAGAGTGTTCTTGCTAGAAATTTGAGAGGGTTTGTTGATGTTGACGATGAGTTTGACTGGGATAATGTTGGAATTTTACATAGTGAAAGAAATAAGAGAAAGAGAGAATTAATCTCAGGTATCGTGGAGATAGCGTCGTTGTTTCGTCGCTGTTCCCACCTGTTTTCATTTTTCTTGCCTTGAGAAGGGTGCTGTGTGAGCACCGAAACGTTGGTAATGTATTTTGCATGCTTTTTTATTGTGATTTTATAATAATAAAAATAAAAAAGACGGAAGAAATAAAAAATAGAAGGAAAGGGGTTTGGTTGGTTGCCTTCCCATTTTTCTTTCCTCTTCTTCACTTTTGTCCAAAGAAACAAATTTTTTTATTTTGTTTTTTGAGAATTGCAATGGGAGCATTTTGTGGTGGTGGTTGTCCAAATTTGATCGTTTTAGTTCTTGTTTTATTTTCAGGAATTCTGTTTATTGACTTGATTATTTGACGTTAAATGGGATTTTGAATTTGATTTTAGTCTGATTTAAAATTCTTGAATTTCAAACCTAATACAAGCATTAAGAACATGGGCCTCAAAATTAATGCGAATAAAACAAAAAACATGGTGTTTGACGGAGAAAGTGAAAAAACAATATGCAACATTGTCCTGAATGATGAGAGATTAGAACAATGATGACAGATTAGTCAATGAACTTCTATCGAAAATCTAATTAACTGTTTTCGAAGAATTATAATTTTAGTTAAAAACTTATCTCTTTTGCTTGCAAATTCAACCACTTCTTTGGAAGTTAAAATATTTCGTTAGAAATCCATTTTTTTTAAAGATTCATTATGTAACTACAAATGTAACTCTGACATTTTTTTTAATTGACATTTTCAGTTGAAAGTTGATTTTTGCTATTTTAAAATGCAACTATTTAGTCATAAATTCATGTATTTTGTTAGAAATTCATTTTTTTTGGTTGAGGATTCAACCAACTATTTTTTGGTTGAATAAAATTCAACTACTTAATTGAAAGTTGAATTAATTTTGGAAAAATTTATTTTTTTCGGTTGAAGATTCATGATTTTAGTTGCAAGTCCAACTATTTGGTTGTAAATTAACTCACTTGTGAAAAAATCTAATCTTTCAGTCCAGGGCTTCCGTTTTCGGTACCGATCGTGAGAGAACTCGTTTGTGTCAAGTGTTGCGTTTTTTGGCTTTGGTGAAGGGAATCAGCGTGTGTGGGCGCAGAAAGGGCAGGGAGTGCGGAGAGCAGGTGTAAAGGAAGAAGGGTGAGTGAAGGCAAGTGTGTAAAGGGTGGAAATAAGTTGTGAGAAAGGAAAATTGAAACGTGCAAATTTTGTTTTGAGGTTAGGTGTAGAAAGTGGTTGTCGGGCAAGGTTGGCAAGAGGTAGGCAGGTGAACAGAGGGTAGCGTCGTGGAACAGTGGGTAAGGTTGGATACTGGGATGCCGACGGTAAGAAGTCCGCAAACGGGCGCCAGAGGGCAGGGAGAGGAAGAAGCAAGAGCGGACGAGGTTTTGAGCGCGGTAAGTGGGGAGAAGGGAGAATTTGACAGTAGCGATGACGAGACGTTCGAGACACCGACTAGGGTCGGATCAGCCGAGAAAAGGGGTTCAGGCACGAGCCAGAAACGCGGGAGACCATCAAACCTACAGCGCCTCAACAGGCTAGGTAGCGCGGGCTCGAATAGGAGTCTGGATGAATGGCGCAAAAAGGGGAACGTGACTAGCAGTGAAGGGGAAGATAAAAGGAAGACAGAGGAAGGGGAAGATGATCTGGAAAGGGACAAGGATAACAAGAAAGTGAAGATTAAACGAAAAACTCCAGACAGTGATAGGGGGGATGGGGGGATGTTTGAGAAGCTAGCAGTCCTCATAAAAGGGTTTAGAGAGGGAACAGGGAAGAGTCTGGAAGATATGAATAGGCAGGGGAAAGAAGTTAGGGGGGAAGTGAGAAAAGTAAGAGAAACGTGGGAAGAGTGGGATAAACTCTGGAAAGAGGAGAAAGACAAGGTATGGGGTGAACTAGAGGCTATAGAGAATAGACAGAGAGAGATTGACGAACAGACAAATAGGGAGATAAAACAACTGGAAGAACGGATGAGCAAATTAGAAGTTAGGAATGAGCATATGGGGAAGGGAACAGAAAGTGCGGGAGAAGTAGAAGGGAGTGATAACGTGCAAAATGAGAATGAGAGATTGAAGAAGAGACTGAGTGAGATTGAAAGAAGGTTGGAAGGGGAAGAAAGGGCGAAGAGAAAAAATAACATAGTAGTCAAGGGATTGAAAATAGAGAGTGAAACAGGGGAAATTGAAATCAAAAATCAGCTGAGAGATATTGGAATTCGTGTAAGGGTAGAAGGAGTTAAGAGATTAGGAATGACGAAGGAAGGAAAAGAAGGAATGTTTGTAGTAAAAGTGGGGAGTGAGGAGGAGAAAAAGAAAATTATGGAGAACAAAAAATTATTGAAAGGAAGAAGGGAGAGAATTGAAGAGGATTTGACTTGGAGGGAGAGGAAAAGGAAATGGCAAATAGAACAGAGAGCATGGATAGAGAGGAAAAAGGGATGCATGGTATGGATAGGGCGAGACAGACTATGGATAAATGGGGAGGAGTGGGTCTGGGACGAGGAAGTAGAAGAAATAAGGAAAAAGGGAAAAAGAGTTGAGAAAGGTAGAAGAAAGGAAGATTCAAAAGAGGCTAGAGAGCAAACAGAGGGGTTTCCAAAAAGCAAGGCGGAAGAAATGTAAGGAGGATAGGGGAGGGAAGGGAGGAGAAAAAAGTGAAGATAGCTTTCTGGAATGTGTCAGGCTTGAAGAACAAGAATGAAGGTTTCTGGCGGGAGTTAGAAAAGTGGGACGTGATTATGATGAGTGAAACCTGGGCGGATGAGAAGGATTGGAAGGGGATGAAAATGTTGTTACCTAAAGGGTATGTGTGGACAATGCAAGAAGCAAGAAAGGAACACGTTAAAGGTAGAGGAATGGGCGGCATGGTATCAGGGGTGAGAAAAGAATTGGCAGTAAAAGGTAAAACAGAGCAGGGCAGGGAAGAAAAGGAGGGAACAATGGTGAGAAGGATTATAATAGGGAAAGTCAAAATAGCGGTGGTTCGTGTATATAGAAGAAGAGGGGAAGAGGAAGGTTGGAGAGTAATAAGGAGGTGGATGGAGGAAAAGAAGGAAGAATTGGTTTTGATAGGAGGTGACTTAAATGCCTGGACTGGCGAGCAAGGGGGAGGGACTTGGGATGAAGAAAAGGAGGCATATATAAGGAGCTCCAAACATAGGGAGATAGACCGGGAGGAAAGGTGGTTACTAGACATAATAAGAGAAACCGGATGGTTTATATGTAATAGCAACATGAAAGGAGATGAGAAAGGAGAGATTACATTTATAGGTAAGGGAGAAACAATAATAGACTACATCCTGGCGGAAGAAAGAATGAGGAATATGATATGCAGTATGAATGTAGGGAATGAGATAGGGTCAGAACACTTCCCAGTAATAGCTACACTGAAAGGTGGCGTCCATAAGCGTGGCAGAGGGAGAAAGGAAAGAGGGGGAGGGGAAAGGAACACGAAAATGGGAGTCTGGGGGGTAGATAAATTAAAAGTGTTTGAACAGAAAATGGAAAAGGAGAATGTTAGATATGAAAAGGAGGAGGGAGTAGACTCGTTAATTAAAGGGTTGAAAGGGTCGATTGAGAAGGTGAAGGATGAGATAGGTACAAAAGAAGGAAGAGAAGAGGGAAAAAGAGGATGGCGGGACAAGGAATGCAGCGAGAGTAAGGAGAGAATGAAAGAGTCTGTAAGAAAATGGAGGAAAGGAGAAATAGAGAAGGCGGAGTACAACAGGAGAAAAAGAGAACATGAGAAGATGCTGGGAGGGAAAAAGCAAAGGGGAACTGAGAAATACAAGGAAGAAGTAGAAAAAGCAATCAAAGAAGGTAGGGTCTGGGATGTGATAAACAGGGAAAGAGGAGGAAGGAAGGGCGGGAATGAAGAAATAGGAATGGATGAATGGACGGATTATTTTAAGGGTCTGTTAGGGCGAGAACAAAATAGGATCAAAGGGGAAAACAGAAAGACAGTCCAGGGAGAAACGAAGGAAGCGAACGAAATAACAAGAGAAGAAGTGAATGAGGCGATAGATAGACTGAAAAGAAACAAGGCCACAGGAGAGGATGGTATGGAGAACGAAGCGATAAAGTATGGAGGAGAAGGGATTAGGGAAGTGATGTGGAGGATATGCAACAAGGTCTGGAAAGGAGAAGGGTGGCCGGAGGAGTGGATGACAGGGCTGGTAGTACCGCTTGTTAAGAAAGGGGAGGGTAAGAAGGTAGAAGAGTACAGAGGGATCACTCTCATGCAAGGGGGCTATAAAATATACACAGAAATTCTAAGAAAAAGGTTAGAGAACCAGATAGAAGAGAAGCAAAGTATCCCACATAACCAGACGGGATTTAGAAAAGGGATGGGGACAATAGACAACATTTACGTATTCAACTACTTGGTTAACAGAAACTTAGGGAGAAAAAGAGGGAAATTAGTCGCTTTGTTTGTAGATTTCAAAGCAGCTTTTGACTCAGTGAACAGAAAAGTGCTATGGCAGGCAATGAAAGAGAGGGGAATAGAAGAAGGGCTGGTGGAGAGGATAAAGGAAATTTTCACTGAAACCAGGATTAGGGTGAAGATACGCGGGGAAAAAGGGGAGGTTTTCTGGACAGGAAGAGGTCTAAGGCAAGGGTGCCCGTTGAGTCCGCTACTTTTTAATTTGCCGCTGGCAGACCTAGAGGAGAAGCTAAAGGAGAAAGGGAAAGGGGGGACGATCCTGGGTAATAGCAAACTATACTCCCTAGCATACGCGGACGACGTAGTTCTAATAGCAGACGATGAGAAGGGGATGAACCTAATGATAAGAATTTTCGAAGAGTACGTGGGAAGAAAGGAACTGACGGTGAACGTAGGGAAGACCAAGGTGATGTGCTTCAGAAATAAAAAGACCAAAATAGATTACGTTTGGAAGATGAACGGACATACAGTGGAAATTGTGGAGGAGTTCTGTTACCTAGGTTTTTGGTTTGAGTCAGGAGGAGGAAACGATTTGCAGGTGAGGAAAAGAATCGAAAGTGCGAGTAAAGTAATGGGCCAAGTATGGGGTATAGGAAAGAGAAGGTTCAAGGACGATTGGAGAATGAGGGTTTGGTTGTTTGATGCGTTGGTTTGGGCGGTGTTGTGTTATGGAGTGGAGGTTTGGGGATGGAAGGAACATAGGAAAATGGAAAGCATACATGAGAGATTTCTGAGATGGGTAATGGGAGTTAGTTGGAGTTGCCCAGGATACATGATAAGGGAAGAACTAGGAAGGGAAAAAATGGTAACTAGACAAATTAAGAGAGCCTGGAGGTTTGAGGATAAGCTGAAAAGGGGAGAGGGGAGTAGAATAGCACAAGTATGCTTGGACGAAGTTCGGAACAAGGAGACGAGAGGCAATTTGGGAAATTCAAAATGGGAGGAAGAAAGGAAAAAAATGAGGAGTGTTTGTGATATACAGGAAGGGGTTCTGGATTGGAAGAACATTGAATTAGAGCTATTAGTAAGACAAGGAGAAGAGAGATGGAGAAAGATTATGGATTCGAAGTACAATAGATGGTATATGATGGTCAAAGGGGTGACGGAACCAGAATATTTGCAAAAGATGAAAAAGGAAGACAAATGGAATAGGGTGGTACGGTTTAGAATGGGTGAAGGAGTAAGAGCTTGTAGATATTGGTTGGATGAAGAGGACAATCTGTGCAGAGTATGTGGGTACGAAGTGGAGTCATGGGCACATGTGTTAGAGAGGTGTACAGGAGAGGAAGATGGACAGTTGAGTGTGGATGAATGTGTCAGATGGATTTCGGTTGGTAATGGACAGGGAGTGATGTGGATGAAAAAACTGGAAGAAATAAGAGAAAGCAAGAGATCAGGGCAGAGCCAAACGGGTAATCCTGTGTAAAGGAAAGTAACTTGTGAAAATTTAAAATTTTTAAATCGGTGAAAATGCATTTGATGGTAAGAGAAAACGGAAGCCCGGGAAGATCGCTCATTGTCTGTAGTCTAAGTGTAGTACTAATATGATTGTTATTATGTAAGGCGTTGCATTAGGAAATAAGTAGCGGTTAAGGTAGACTAAGGATGAAATGTAAATATATGTACAGGGAGCGGAGGCCCTCAAACCCGTAAAAGGGAGAGTTCAATATACAATACAATACAACTTTTTGTAAACAATGAGAAGGCAATATTTCGAAAATAGAAACAGACTAGGTCATGGCGTTATTTTATTGAATGTATCTATTTTTAACTTTTTTCATTAAATTTTTATTTTTTATTACTGTTTATTGTCCTAGATGAGTTTGAAAAATTTTCAAAGCAATGAGTTGTTCTTCACTATTGATTTACGAAATATCTTTGATAACCGAATTAACAATTTTCTACTATTCTTTAGTGGCTCACTTTTTGCTAATAATTAAATCTTCAAAATTTGACCAGTGATTAGTTAAGTTTTAACAATTTTGATGCAGAGGCAACAAAGTACATTTTGCGTAAGAAAAAGCCATAAAATAAAAAAAAAAACTTCCTTGGAGACTCAAGTTTATCCTTATGCAAGACAAATCATTTTTACCAATTTTGCTGAATGATCGCCATTTTCTATGGAAGACTAGAAAAGGTAATTTGGAGAGCCTCAAAAATTCTTATTTTTCTCAAATTTTTGAACAATGAGAAGGCAGTGTTTTTAAATTAAGGCAGGCTAAGTCACGTTTAGAATTTCACAATATGACCTGCTTATTAATTCAATAGAGTTAAGAAGGTAACATCATCACGGTCTTTTATAAAAATTTAATATTTTTCACGTTTTCTATTTTGATGACCTTTTTCTCAATTAATATATACAATCGTTAGTTTAGAATAACCTTCTTTAGGTACTTAATTTCATGCTTATTCAAGCTAATGTTTATTCAAGCTAATGCTTATTCAAGCTAATGCTTATTCAAGCTAATGCTTACTCAAGCTAATGCTTATTCAAGCTAATGCTTATTCAAGCTAATGCTTA
>CAKNXH010059684.1:0-75388 GCA_932178445.1 Andricus quercusramuli | reverse complement strand
TAATGCTTATTCAAGCTAATGCTTATTCAAGCTAATGCTTATTCAAGGCAAATAATTTTTATAAAGTTCGCTAAATAATTGCAATTTCAATGAAAAATTAGAAAAATATAGGACTAGAAATAATTTTCAAAGACGAAAACAAAACTCTCTTAAAAAGTAAAGAATGAGGATCTTGATCCATTTGAGTTTTAAGATTGTAAGAAATTCTTTTCATGAGGACCCTGAATATGCATAATTCATTTATAGCTCATTGATCCATTGTAATTTTGAAAAAAATTGTTTTTCTTAACTTTGCTCAAACAATCAGGAGCCAATATTTTGAAAATGGAAACAGACTAGGTCAAGCTAACAATTCCTCAACAAGACCTTCTTGCTGTTTCAATAGTGTTAGAAATAACACATTATCTTGTCGTTTTATTGAAATTTTCTATTTTTGAAGTTTCCATGTTTATGAATATTTTAAAATTATTATATACTGTTATAAATAATTTCCTTTTTACCAAGGAATTTGTTCTTCACATTGAATTAGAAAATATCTAGACTAGTCGAATTAATAATTTTCTAACAATCTAAAATAATAAATTTTTTCACATTTTTTAATAATTTTTGGCACGAAGAGCAGCTAAAAAAGATCAATTGTTAACCAAAAATAGTGTAGATGAATTTTTATTTAGGAGAATTAATTCTCAAGAAAATGAATGAAGGAATATGAATTTTCAACAAAACAACTAATTTTCAATAAATCAGCTGTATGTTCAACACAACGGTTAAACTTTCAGTTAAAAAAATGAATTTTTATCAAAAAGGAAATTAACTTTCAACACAGAACATCAATTTTCTTCCAAGAAAAAACGAATTCTTTACAAAATACATGAATTTTTAACCAAATAATTGAATATTACAATCAATTTCATAAATTTTCGACTGAATTGTTTAAACATCAATCTTAACAAAAAATAGTGTGGTAGAATTTTATTTTAAGAGAATTAATTTTCAATACTTAAACGAATCTTCTACAAATCAGTTCAATTTTGTACTGAATAGTTGAATTTTCCACCAAAGCGTTTGATTTTAAAGCGTGAAGAACGAATCTTATACAAACTAGTTAAATATTAAATCTGAAAAGTTGAATTTTTAACGTTGATATATTAACAGAAAATATTTTAATTCAAAATGAAAAACATTTGGGTCGCTGATTCCGAATCCGAGGTCCGAAACCCCCCAGCACGTCAGGGTTCTGACATAGCCCCAAAAAACCTCACAAAAAATCTTTCTTCGGGTCTGGAGGTCAGACCATGTTTACTGTATGTTTTGGGGGTCGCTGGTTCCGAACTCAAGGTCCAAAAAACCCCAGCACGTGAGGGTTCTGACATAACCTAAAAAAACCTCAGTAAAAAATGTTTCATCGGGTCTGGAGGTCAGACCATGTTTACTATATGTTTTGGGGGTCGCTGGTTCCGAACTCAAAATTTTCAATCAAGCAGATGCATTTTCAACAAAAACTCGAAATATAAATCAGAAACAAATTTCGACGAAAAATGGAATAGTTGAACTTTTTGCTGAAAAATAAATAAGTTTTCGTAAAAAAATCATTTTCAACGATTTAAATGAAATTTCAACTAAGAGCGTGATTTTCCACTAAAAAAGAATATTTTTAACAAATTACATAAATTTTCAACTCAAAAAGATGAATTTTAAACAAAAATAGAACACTTTGTTTTTTAGCTAGAGAAATAAGTTTCTAAGCACTGATTATTTTTCTACCAAAAAGATTAAATGTCTACCAACAAAAATTTCGACATAAGATTTAGTTAGATTTTGAACTAAAAACTTAATTTTCAGTAAAAAACTGATTTTCAATCGAAGGCATGAATTTCTAAACAAGGAAATGAATTTTCAACTGAAAATATGAATTCCCTACTAAGAAAAAATTATTTTCAACAAAATACATGAATTTTCAACCGAAAAGTAAAATTAGTCACCAAGAAGATTAATTTTTCAACACAAAAGACCAATTTTCAACAAAATACAGAATTTTCCAGTCAAATAGTTGAATTTTCAAGTGAAGAAGATGAATGTTCAACCGAACATCGAATATGTACATTTTCAGTTCAATAATTTTAAATTGGAAAATAGTTTTCCGAGCCTATAAAACATTTACTTGACTTTAAAATAAATTTTATTCCATCAGTTCATATTTCCTCAATTTAAAAAAATATTCATTCCTAATGGTCCCTCCGACCTTGTGGATAGACATTGTTATTCACTTTATGATAATGAAATGTCAACAAAAGTTTTAGATACCAAACTGAAAAACTGTTATGTTTTTACTTCACAAATGTTCTGATAAGATAAACTTTTTTGAAGAAAAATTTGTTTTGACGTTAAGAAAAGCATTTTTTCAAATTTTATAATGACGATAATCAGAGTGGAATGAGTTTGAACTTTATTGAGTAAATACAATACATAAATTCATAACACGTTATAGGATTAAATATCAAACTAAATTGAATACATTGGTTTAATTAATCAATATATTTTTAAACCTAGCTTATCCTAACAATTAATTAAATTTAGTAAATAAGTAATTTTCTCAAACATAAATTATTTGGGAGTTCCTTATTTTTCAATTACAACAATACATAAAATCATAACACGGTACCATTACATTTAATTAAAGAATACACTAGTTTGATTAGTTAACATATTTTTTAACTAAGCTTATCCAAACAATCAACTTAATTGAAGAGATTTAGTATGTAATATAATCAAACTTAAATTAATTGGGCATACATATACATAGCACACATATATTATCAGGCATACATATATAAAGTACTCTACAGGAATTTTTAAAATAAATATCAAAAAACCATTAATGACATTATATAACTTGGTGGGATTATATTATACCATCAGTCTCGCTTTGCCAGAATTTTTTTATTAACATAATTTCGATCATAATAATCAATCCCGGCCAGTTTTGTAATATCTCACATGATTTTTTCAAATTAATTCAAAAAATTTCGATATGATACTTTAAAAGACAGTTTTTCAAGTAATATATTTTGTTATGATTCTTTTTCTAAAACTTAATTAGCCAACTTTGATTTCACAAATAGTACATCATTTCGTTGAACAATTAATTTAAAAAGAGAATGAATTTCTGAAATCATAGTTGGCCAAGTTTTGAAAAAAAATTCATAACAAAATATATTACTTAAAACACTTTCTTTGAAGAGTAGTATGACATTATCATATTTCGGATCGATTTTTTGTTCAGTAATATTCTGAATTTGATTATCATCGCATTTGGCTGATTTTGGTAAAAATATTTTGAATTTACTGAAATTATATTAATTTTTAGTAATAGTTATGTTGCAACTCAAACTTATCTCAATGATATTAATTATCGACGAGAAATCCGTGCAATTACAAAAATCATTTTGAAAAATTAAATTTGAATATGATACAATTAGCATTCGGATTTAATAACAAGAAAATCAAAGTATTGTGGGTTCACTTAAGAGAGAGATTGGTGCGTATTTCAAATGATATAAATTATTTCAGAAAATCGCTTTTATATAAAAACAAACAAATTGGATTCTCCGACAAAAGAAGATCAAGAACCAAAACTTTCTTCGCACAACGAGGTCTTTATCGTGAAATAAAGTGCAAAGTCGTTACGAATTCTTTTCTGAATTCATTCTTTCCAAAAATTCAAAGTGAAATTCATACTAAAATGTCAATAGCTGATGCAACCTTCGCACAACGAGGTCTTTGTTGTGAGATAATGTGCAAAGTCGTGATAATAAGAGTTGCACACACTACATTATCATTTCTTTAGTTGCCCATAATCAATCCAAACATGCACAACGTGGTCTCCACTACAACACGTAGTGCAAAGTCGTTACAATAATTGCATCACACTAATTGAAAAGTATATATAACCCAAAAACTTTACCCTTGGTATACACACTGGGTTACGCTAACCCGGCGCGATTTTGCCAGATGTGTTGTTTCTAAACAAGAAGAAGTGTGGGTCTGTACCCAGGGGGGAAAAAAGTTATGGGCCTGTACTAGGCAGAGCTGCCTCACCAGCTTTATTGTCTCGAAAACTGCCGAACGACGCACTTCAAAACTTTCTCTTCGGATATGTTTCACCCAGTGTGTATATGGTATTACAAAATCCAAAAAAACAGCAAAACTAAATGTAAGTAAATGTTATTCTATTTGTATATTTGTAATGTTCATAGCTTATGTTGAAAGCAAAAAGTCTAATTCGTGTGCCTGAGTGTATTGTTTGTGTGTGTATGCGTACGTGACGATCATGTCTCCCATCGTCCATTTTGCATCTGCTGACTGATTCAGACTCACGTGCATCTTACCACGCTATGATATTATTTAATTAAAAAAATAAATAAAAATTATTTATTTTTTACAGCTACTTTATCAAAATGCTAACGCGTCCGAAAATTCACCGTGTTCATAAATGCTTGAAATGCGAAAGACCTTAGTGTATGGAGCACCCTGCAAAAATTTGTGTGCAATGTGCTCAGCCGTCGAAATAGGCCAAATTGTAATTTGTGCTATTTGTGTATAAAAATTATTTTCAAGTTGTTCACCCATATCTTGATTCTGAATAAAAAATTACGCTGAATCCATATGTTCTTCAGAACATATGGAAAAACCGAAAAAACAGTTTTAAAGTACGAATCTCGAACTTTCCATTCACCAGTATTTGAGCCTATTCATCTTGATTTCTATGTAAAGAACAGTCTTTTAGAAAAAACGTGATTTTTTCACAAAAATTTTTAAGATGTCTTTGTTTATTTGAAAACATGTATATTTTTTCCATATTTACCACTTTCAACCCCGTATTTTTCAATTCTTGAGGATTTCCTCTATGAAACACAAGAAAAAAGAGGTAAAATTGTTCAGTCAGAAACAAAGATATGAGCTGCTAAAGTTTTCCGGGTGAACCTAACCCAGTGTGTATACCTCGTTATAAAACTATAAGTGTGTATACCAAGGGTCAAGTCTAACTATCCGAGACAAGAGGATCCGTTGAGACGCTTAGTCCATTCGAAAATTTTTGTTCAATGACAGGTAGATTAACAAGAGTTAGTTTCCTGTTATACCTGTCATTGAAAACAAAATTTTGAATGGACTAAGCGTTTTTTAAAGCACTCTCAACGGATCCTCTTGTCTCGGATAGTTAGACTTAAGTTTTTGGGTTATATATAGTTTTCAATTAGTGTGATGCAATTATTGTAACGACTTTGCACTACGTGTTTGTAGTGCAAAGACAGACTTAGTGCCTGTCTTATCCCCCTATGGAGGATTGGCCGTTGCCCCTCGCTCTGGGAGGTGAGACCTCTCTCTCCACTATATTTTCACCATGT
This sequence comes from Andricus quercusramuli, assembly GCA_932178445.1. NCBI lineage: Eukaryota > Metazoa > Arthropoda > Insecta > Hymenoptera > Cynipidae > Andricus > Andricus quercusramuli. The sequence goes on along the minus strand of CAKNXH010059684.1, from coordinate 69,983 downwards.
TCCACAAAAACATGACCAAAAGGCGAAGTTATACCAGAAAGTATGTTCATTGACGCATACACATTATTGTGATACATTTTCAGAAGACAATGCGATAGTGGCATATAAAGTCCATAGACGTTACCCTTGGCGGTTAGTAATAAGTCTACTTCCTTTTCTCGCAGATCGGTGAAATGGTTAGTACCTGGTGCTCGAAATTCAAATCTTTCCATGGGGTCAAAAGTGAATCGTGTAAAATATAATGGGGTCGGTAGAATTTTTTCAGCGTCTTCAGGATACGTTGATCTGGGCTGACACAGTATAAGAGTATATTTCGGGCCACCATTTGCGCCACCAATTATTATTGTTTCGGGTGTGTTGGACAAACATAATTCTGTAAGAGAAAATAGAAATGGAAGTTATTTTAATACTGTATTGTAACGAATTTCTTCTATTTGCAATTGAGTCAAGAATTTTTTTTTTTGTCTTAATATTCTTGTAAGTGTCAATATCTTTTCAAATAATACGAAACTTGGCAGTTAAATTCTTGTTTTTTTTTTAGTAATTTTTAATAATATCGTAGTTAAGTAAGCAGAAATTGCACCTGTACAAAATTCGCCGTCATTTTTGAAGCGATGAGAATTTTTTTTTGAATTTTCGGAATGAAAAATAATAGAAGATATTATCCGATTTCGAATTTGCTTTATATTTTTTTGGATGTAACTTCGCTAATTCTTTTTTTCAACTTAAATGAAGAAAAAATACCGAAATGATAGATACCAAGACAAAAACTTTCCTAAAAATTGAAATTTCTGAAAGAAAAGAAAACTACTGAAAAGGTTCATTTCCGAAATTTTGAAACCCGAATTTTCAAATTTCCCAGCTTATATCCAATGAGTTCTATTTTCAGTCAAAAAGATGAATTTTTAACAAAAAATGTTGATATTTCAGTTCAAGAATGTTTTTATTTTAAATCAAAAACGGTTGAATCCGTAAAGAATTTTCAAAACTAGTTCAATCCTCAACAAAAAAGATGAAATTCTAACAAAGAAGATCAGTTTACTGCTAAAAAAAATTTTTGAATGAAATGGTTACATTCTCAACCAAAGAGATGAATTTGGAACTAAAATCATGAATTTTCAACGAAAAGAGCGAGTTTTTGAAAAAGTACTTTACATTTTAACCAAGTAATTGAATTTGCAACTAAAAATATAATTTCTCAACGAAAAATATGATACTTGATAATTGAAATTATTTGTATTCATCCTGAAAGAAAAATTTAAAAAAAATAGTTGAATTCGATACAAAAAAGGATTTTTTAGTCCAGAATAAACAAAAATTTTAGTCAAATTATAACTTGAAGGAAAAATTAATTTTAGTACAAAATACAAATTTCGCATGAACTGTTTATTTTTAATTTTATTTTGTTTATTAACTCTATGGTTATGGACAGATGATTTCTCTCCTTCTTCGAGAAATTTCAAAAAGATTCATCAAGATTTCAGATATATCAAAAAAGTATCTAGAAAATTTCTTAGATTTTTTTTTTATTTTGAAGAATTTCACAGAATTTTACAATTAATTTGAATATTTTAAAAGATATTCAAAACTTTTTAAAGGCTGGACAAATATAAATTAATATTTTATAAAATTTCGGGAATCTTTTGAAGTTTAGGAATATTTTTATTAACTTACAAATTCAAAAAAAATTTCTAAATATCTCTTAATCTGAATTATTTTTAAAATTGTTTTAGAATCTTCCAAGTTCATGTTTGACTTTGAATATCTTTTTAAATATAGTCTTGAAATAAATTTTCTAAAATAAATATTCTTCCAAACTTCTAAACATTTTTAATATCTCTTAAAATGTATCGAATTATTTTTAAAAATGTATTGGAATCTTTCATATTTGTTTTTGATAATTTTGGAAATCTTTCGTAATATTTTTACATAATTTACAATATGTTCTTGAAATTAATTCTTCAAGATACGGAATTACTTTTAATGTTCCCAGAAATCTTAAGTAAATTTTTTTAATATCTGGAAACTTTTTAAAATCTTGAAAAAGCTTCACAATTGTATTTTGAAATCTCCAAGACTTCCGTTTCCCGCGTGAAAGTGTGTGGCAGCGTTGAAATTTGGTGCTGAGTTTTTCTGAAAATTGTGGTGAAATTTGAGGTGAGTGGCTTGTGGATGTATGTAGAGGGGTTCGTTTGTGAGGGATTGTTTGTGAGATTGAAAGATTAGCAAGGGGGTGAGGATATTTTTGAGGATCAGGACAGATTTGGGTGGAAGCTGAGGTTAGGTGGGTTTGAGGTTTGTGACAGGGTGGGAGGACCAGGTTGGTCGTAGCAGGGCAGGGTAGAGAAGGAGAAAGGCAAGGCAGGTAGACGCGACGACGTGACGATAGATGGAGACAGCGAAAGATAGAAGGCGGGATCGTTTGAATTGGATCCATGGCTAGCGGAGCGAATACTGTCAAGGAAAGCAGGGATTCAGATCAGGAAGTTTTCAGTACACCGAAAGGGGAGAGCAAAGAAAGGAGGGCAAGGGGAAAGTACAGGAAAACGGTAGAAAAGGACAGATTGAGGGCGAAGAGCGTGGGGTCGATTGAGGTATTTATCAAAAGGAAGAGAGGGGATAGGGGAAGCAGTGAGGACAAGGAAGATATAGGGTCAAGCTTAAAAAATCCAAAAATGTACGGAACACCGCCGGGAAAACATAGTTTGGTAGAGAAGGATGAGAAAAATAAGGAGAAAGAAAGAGATAGAGCTGAGGCTAAAGATCCGATGGAAATCGAAAGATTAAAAGAAACGCGCGAAATGATGATAGAAGTGATGGGAATGTATGAAGAAAGGCAGGAGAAAAGGGTGGAGGAAATTAGGAAGGAAATTAGACAGGAAATGGCCGAACTTAGGAAAGAAATGAGGAAATGGGAAGAAGTTAGGGAAAAGCTAGAGAAAAGGATGCAGATGTTGGAGCAAAAGCTAGAAAAGAAGGAAGAGCCTAATAAAAAGGTAAATGAGTTGGAAGGTAGAATAAAAAAAATTGAAAGTTCAAATCGTGAGTTTGGAGGTGGGGAGAGTGGGTACTAAAAAGGATTGATGCTAAGGTAGAGATAGAGGAAGTGCGAAGTATAGGAAGGGAAGAGCGAAGAGTTGAGAGAATGGTATTAGTAAATTTAAAGAAATGGGAACATAAGAGGGAAGTGATGACGAAGAAGAGGGTGTTATATGGTAGCTCGGAGAGAATAGAGGATGATTTGCCATGGGTAGAAAGGAACATGCAGTATAAATTAAGGAAAATAGCGGAAGAGGAAAGAAAAAAGGGAAAAAGAACATGGGTTAAGTATGGGAGAATACAGATAGAAGGTGTATGGTGGAATTGGGACGAGGACAGGGAAGAGTTAGTAAAAAATGAGGTATCGGGAAACTAGAAGAGAAAGGAACGGGAGGTAAAGAAATAAGAAATAGTGAGAAACAGAAAGAGACGAGAAACGAAAGTAGGGAAGATTGGAGGATATGCTACTGGAATATAGCAGGCTTAGAAAGAAAGGATAGGGATTTTATGAAAAATTTGACACAATGGTTACAAATGGCAGGTTCAAAATGCAAAGAGCAAGAATAAAAAGGGCAGAGCAATGGGTGGAATGGTGATGGGAGTAAGGAACGAATGTATAACAGAGAATGACAAAAAAGAGTTGAAAGAGCATAGAGAAGGATTAATAGTAGAAGAGATAAATGTGGGAGGAGAGAGGTGGAAGATAGTGGGGGTTTATGTGAACGGTGATATGCAGGAGAAATCAGAGGAGATAAGAGAACTGATGGAAGAAAATAAGCAAGAGAGTAGGCTGATAATAGGAGGTGATTTGATGCGAGAACAGGAGATAGAGGAGGAAGGGAATGGGATGGAGAGCGAGGAAGAAAATCCAAAGACAAGATACTAAATGGGGAGGGAAAGAAGTTGTTGAAGAGCCTAGGGGAGATGGGATGGTTTATCCTAAACGGTAGTATAGAGGGGGATGAGGAAGGGGACTATACACGTTCAGGAGGAAAGAGGGGAACGGTAATTGATTATGTGGTAGTGGACGATGAAGTAAGAGAGAAGGTTAAGAAAGTAGAGGTAGGGAACTATGTAGATTCGGATCACTTTCCCATAATAGTGACGGTAGAGGGAGAAATGAGTAATAACAAAAAGGCTAAAAAGGAAGCAAAAGTAAAAAGAGCAGGAAGAGGGGATTGGTCAATGGAAGGTAAAGAACAGTTCAATGAAAAAGTCAGGAATATCAAAATAGGGGAAGGAAATGTAAACGAGGAAATGGAAATAATGATAGGAGAAATAAAAGGAGCATTAGAGTGCACAAGCAAAAAAGAAGTTAGTGAAGGAGGGGATAGAAGTGGATGGGATGAGGATTGTAAACAGAAGAAGAAAGAAGTGAGAAGGGTATTAAGAAAATGGAGAAAAGGGACAAGTAGTGGAGAAGAATATAGGAGAAAAAAGAAGGAGTATACTGAGTTGTGTGATAAAAAAAAAGAGGAGGAAAATAAAAAGTTTGAAGAAGAAGCGGAGAAGGCTAGGATAGAAGAAGAGGTTTGGAAGGTGGTAAATAAAGAGAGAAGAAGAAGAAAAAGAGTAAATCAGGATATTGAGATGATAGAATGGAAAAAATATTTTATGGAATTACTAGGAGGGGTAGAGAGGAAAGTTAGGAAAGGAGGAAGAGATGGTAGGGGAACAGATGAGGAGGAGGACATTTCAAGAGAGGAAATAGTCAAGGTATTAGGGATGATGAAAGATGAAAAGGCACCTGGTATAGATGAGATTCCAAATGAAGTATGGAAATACGGGGGAACAGAATTAAAGGAATGGGCATGGATAATGTGCAATAGAGTATGGAGAGGAGAGGGGTGGCCAGAGTTATGGAAAGAAGGAGTAGTGATACCAATAGTGAAGAAAGGCAAAGGGGAGGAGGTTAAAGATTATAGAGGAGTGACACTAATGCCGAAACTGTATAAAGTATATGTGACTGTATTATCGGAGAGGTTAAAAAAAGAAGTTGTGGAGAAAAAGATAGAGCCACCGAATCAGACAGGGTTTAGAAAATGGATGGGGGTAATGGACAATATATATGTTCTGAACTACTTAGTAAATAAGAGGATTAAAAGGGAGAAAGGGGCAATGATAGCAGTGTTCGTGGACTTGAAGGCGGCGTTTGACTCATTAGACCGAGGCGAGATAGAGAAAGTTATGGTGAGAAAGGGGATAAGAGAGGGAATAATAAAGAGAGTATCGGAAATTTTTAGAGAGACAAAAAGCAAGGTAAAGGTAGGAGAGCAAGTGGGAGATAGTTTCTGGTTGGTGAGAGGGGTAAGGCAAGGATGTCCTCTGAGCCCACTTTTATTTAATATATTAATATCAGACTTGGAAGAAGAAATGAAGAGAAAAGGGTGGGGAGGAGTTAGGATAGGGAACGAAAAGATATATACACTGGCATACGCAGACGATATAGTGTTTATGGCAGAGGATGAAGAAGGGATGGCGGGCTTAATTACCGGATTAGAGAAATACTTAGATGGAAAAAAGTTGAATTTAAATGTAGAAAAGACAAAGATAATGAGGTTTAGAAAAGAAGGGGGAAGAAAGAAAGAATGGACGGGGAGATGGAAGGGGAAAAAATTAGAAGAAGTAAAAGAGTTTAAGTATTTGGGATATACCTTGCAAGCAAATGGAGATCATAGAGCTCATATAAGAGAAAGGATAAAAAAAGCAGCAGGGGTAATGAAACAGATATGGGGAATAGGAAAAAGAAGATTTAAAAATAATTGGAGAAGGAGAATGTGGTTATTTGATACGCTGGTATGGCCGGTATTAGGTTATGGAGCAGTGATATGGGGATGGAAAGAAAGGAAAGAAATTGAAAGTTTACAAGAAAGGTATATAAGGTGGACGTTAGGGGTAGACTGGAGGACGCCGGGATGTATGGTGAGAGAAGAAGCGCAAAGGGATAAATTAAGTACTAGAGCGGGAAAGAGGGCATGGAATTTTGAGACGAAGCTGAGGGAGGGAAAGGGAGGGGAGTTAGCGAGAAAGTGTTTGATGGAGGTAGAAGAAAGGAGAGGGAGGGCGATTGAATTAACGAGATGGGAGGAGGAAAGGAGGGAGTTCTTTAAGGCTAGAGATATAGAAGACGGGACTGGAGTCAACTATGAAGAAGTGGAAAAATGGGAGAGAGAAAGACAATTAATCGAAAGATGGGGGATGATTGGGGAATCAATATATAATATATGGTATAAGATGATAAAAAAGGAAGGAGTACCAAAGTATTTAGAAAAGGGATGGGGAGAGAAAAGATGGACAAGAATAGCAAGATTTAGATTGGGAAACGAGGTAAGGGCAAGTATGTATTGGGAAAAGAAAGATAACAGGAAGTGCAGAATATGTGAATGGGAAGAGGAAACATGGGAGCATGTATGGGAAGGATGTAGGAGAGGAATGGAAGATAAAGGAAGCTGGCAAGAGAATGTGGTAAGGATTTTAGGGGAGGATGGTTTGGGGGAAGAGTGGATGAAGGAGTTAGAGGATGCTAGGGGAGCAACTGAAAAAGAATGAAAGAATGGATGCAAAAAATGGCAAAATGGAGGTACAAGAGAAGTGAAAGAAAAAGGAAACGGAAGTCGCCCAAATTAAATTATAAGCGTAAAGAATTGTAAGTAATGATAATGTAATAGCATAAGTAAACTAAGATGCGTTTGCGTTACCGCTCTCTCTCTCTCGCTTGCACTCTCGCTTTCGATCACTCGCTCACTTGTTCGCTAACACGTCCCAAATTGCGCTATCGTTAACAATAGATTTAAGGCGTTAGATATAAGATTTTATGTAAATAGGTGTAAATAATTGTAAATAGTAAGGATAAGCTTTTATAGAACATGTAGAAGGAAGTGTTGTAAGAAATGGAAGTCATGTAAACCCTTAGGGGACACATTATGAATAAAGAAGAAATCTCCAAAAATCTACGTTTTATTTTATGTTTTTTCAAATATTTTCAAATTTCAAAATTATTTTTGAAACTTTTTGAAAGTTTCTAAACATATTTTGAAATTATTCGAGTTTTTCTTCAAACTTTTGAAAAAATTCCAAAAATTCAAACAACTTTTCGGAAAATCTTCCAAATTATTTTTTGACAATTTTCTTCTGTTATGTGATAAAAATTTCTTAAATATAGTCTTACGACAAATTTGGTAAAAGAAAAAAATATTGAAAAATTTTCCCACAAATCTTGAGACATTTTCTGTATTCTCTTGAAACCTTTAAAAATTCTTGAAAAGGTTCTAAGTTTTTTGTTTCAAGTCTCCAAAAATCTAATTTTTTCTTAAAAATCATTTCAAAATGTTTAAAAAACTTCAAAATTCTATTTCGACACCTTCAAAAATCTACATTTTATATTAGGTTTCTTGAAATATTTTGAAATTTTAAATTATTTTTGACTTTTTTAAAAATATTCATATAACTTTGAAAATGATTAGAATTTTTCCTAAAACTTGGAAAATATTCTGCAAAATTAAAATTTTTTCTTGAAAATCGTCCGAGTTCTTTTTTTTCCGGATTTTTTCTGGAAATTCTCGAAAAGTTTCTAAGTTTTTCGTTTCGAATTTTCAAAATTTTCATTTTCCAAACATTTGTTGAAATCATTTTAGCTTAAAAAGTATTTTCGTATCTTTGTGAAACTGGAAATCTTTTGTAATGTTTTGAAAATTTTTTCAATATTCTCTTAAAATCCAGATTTGAAAATGAAGAATCTTTTCAAATATTTTCAGAAATCTTGAAAAAAAAATTTCATTAAATATTTCAGATTTTTTTGACAATTTTGGGAATCTTTTGGAATATTTGAAGATCTTTTTAGTCGTGGTCTTAAAATAATTTTTATGAAATGAAAATGATTCAAGTATTTTCCAGATGTTTAAAAAAAATTGTATTCTCTCGAAACATTTCAAAATCTTGAAAAAAATTAGAACTATATTTCTATATTTCTTTCAAATCTTAAAAAATCTACATTCTTTAAAAAAAAAATTTTAATCAATTCAGGTTAAAAACTATTTTTGTAGTCTTTTAAAACTTTGGAAATCTTTTGTAGTGTTTTACTATCTTGTTAAATATTGTTGAATCCTGTTAAATATTGCTAATATATTTTCTTAAAATTAATTTATCAAAATGAAAAATCAATTAAAATTTTTCCTAAAATCTTGAGAAAAGATAAAAAAATTTATTTCTGTATCTGGAAAAACCTACATTTCGTTTGAAATATTTCTAAAGTAATTTCAATTTTCAGAATAAAAATTTTTTCAATTTAATATAATTCAAGCCACATAGTAAGAAAAATTTACGTTTTTTTCAACTAACAATTTATAAAGTTGGTATAATATAAACTTGTTTGTCTTTTTTCACGTTCAAGACGCGTGAAGGAGAATAAACAGAAAAACTTGAAACGAGTCTTATCTAAGTGTATTTAAGGTTTAAAGAATAATTTGTAATAACTTCTGACTTGAAAGAGTATATTTTCTAGAGGAAAAATTGTGATGAATTATGATCCACAGAAATAATTCTCGGTACCGGTAATTTTTAAATTCTCATCCTATAATGAGAAGTTATTAGATTTGTGTAAAATTTGCGCCCCGCCCCCCCCCCCCGCCCCGTGTTTGTCAAATGTCCACGTTTTGAGATCCCCGGAATCCAAAAAACAGATTTTTACAAAATGTCTGTCTGTCTGTCAGTTAGTCTGTCTGTCTGTTTGTCTGTCTGTCTATTATTCTGTCTGTCTGTTAGTCTGTCTGTCTGTCTGTTGGTCTTTCTGTTAGTCTGCCTGTCTGTCTGTTAGTCTGTCTGTCTGTTAGTCTGTCTGTCTGTTGGTCTTTCTGTTAGTCTGCCTGTCTGTCTGTCTGCCTGCCTGTCTGTCTGTCTGTCTGTTAGTCTATCTGTCTGTTGGTCTTTCCGTTAGTCTGCCTGTCTGTCTGTTAGTCTGTCTGTCTGTTAGTCTGCCTGTTAGTCTGTCTGTTAGTCTGTTAGTCTGTCTGTCTGTCTGTCTGTCTGTTGGTCTTTCCGTTAGTCTGTCTGTCTGTCTGTTAGTCTGTCTGTCTGTTAGTCTGCCTGTTAGTCTGTCTGTCTGTATGTTAGCCTGCCTGTCTGTATGTTAGCCTACCTGTCTGTTAGTCTGTCTGTCTGTTAGTCTGTCTGTCTGTTAGTCTGTCTGTCTGTCTGTATGTTAGCCTGCCTGTCTGTTAGTCTGTCTGTCTGTTAGTCTGTCTGTCTGTTGGTCTTTCTGTTAGTCTGCCTGTCTGTCTGTTAGCCTGCCTGTCTGTTAGTCTGTCTGTCTGTTAGTCTGTCTATTAGTCTGGCTGTCTGTTAGTCTGTCTGTGGATTTTTAGTTTTTTAGCATCACAACTTTCAACAGAATTAACCTATTGCATTGGACTTCGGTATACTCTTCAAGTGTCCTAAAATGGAGGTCAAGTTCGATAGCCAGCGATTTTCGTAAGAATTCCAAAAATGAGCTCATTTAAAAACTTTTTGAGAATACTTTTTTCAATAAAAAAAATTCCATTGACGGCCAATGATAGTACTCAAAAAGACAACCAAAATATTCTCATTTCATTTTTTTTTTACCTGTAACGATGATCAATCTAAAAAAAAGTAATGTAAAGAAATGTCTCGAAAATCGCGCACTCATTGTTGTTGAAACCTTGATTGGCGTTTAAATGACTTCACATTGCTCCATTGATTACATTCAAAATTAAAAAAACGAATTTTGCTGCTAAAATTTCAGTTTGTTCACAATTGTTAATTTAATTTTCCATTGTTTTAGTTTGAAAATATTTAATTCTTCTTGGAAACACAGATCTTCAATTATCTACTAAATAAGGGAATGAAACTTATGTTCATTGAATAAAAAAAGTTATTTATTTTCATTAATTCTTGAATAAAAAGAGATTTCAATTAATCTTAGAAGACTTAAAAATATTTAGAAAGATTTTCACGATTTTGTGAAAGATTTCAATGGGTTTCAAAATACTTCATTTTCAACGATTCTGAGCGGTTTTGCAGGATTTTAAAACATTTTAGGGAATTTCAGATGATTTCTAGAAATTATTAAATATTTCGAAATATTTTAGTGGGATTCTGAGCATTTCAAGTATTTGCAACAGATATAAAAAATTATGCAGCATTGCAAATGGCCTAAAAAAATGGGTTTTCACGGAATTTCTAAATTTTTTAATTACTTTTTTTCGAGAAAATTGACTTTTAAAAATTTCTTTCTTGTGGATTGAAGTGTTTATTTCCTAAATTATCATGTAAAATCATGTAAATATAGATTTTTTAAGACTTCTTTCAATATATATGGATTTTCAATTTTCGTTAATTTTTTTATTGGAAAAAAATGAATTTTCCACAAATGTATTCAATTTTCAACTGAAAAAGATAAGTTATTAACAAAAAATGAAAAAGTTAAATTTTCATTGAAAAAAAGAAGAATTTTCAGTAAAACAAATTAATTTTTAACAAATTAGTTAAATTTTCAACCAAAGTTATGAATTTTCATTTTAAAAGATGAATTTTCAACTGAAAAAGTTGAATTTCAAACAAAGAAAATTATATTTCTACTTAAAAATACGAATTTTCATCAAAATAGATCAATTGCCAACGAAAAAAAAAACAATTTTGAGTAAAAAATGGAAAGTTAATTTTTCAGTAAACAAATTAATTTGCAACTAAAAAAACAAAGAATTTTTATCATATTGTAGAAACAAATGGGGGGGGGGGGGGGGGGCGAATAAAGTGAAAAAACAGTCTTACATATATTTTTTTTTAAATGTGTTCAAATTTATAGGTACATCATAATAATTTTTATATTCACCAATCAAATTAAGGATGACTGCAAAGATAAAGACCAGGATATAATCGGGCCTCATTTTTTCCAATTAGAGAAACTACTGATTATTTTTTTAATAAAAAATATGGTTATCAGTGTAACTAATAAATTTTCTGGTGCTTCAGTGGAGTATATATATACCTTAGTCGTTATCTGATAGATCATAATGGCGTCAAGAACCTTCTCAGATATTTATTTTTCCCAACTAAGTCTCCTGGAAAAAAAATGTTATTCACTCCATTCCTCAACATTGATGTCATAATTCAAACAATAATTTACATTTCATGGAAAAAATGTTTTTAAGTAGAAAAAGTGATCTGAAGTCTAGAAAATAATAATAATAATTTTTTTTCTACCAAGGAAAAGGTAATTTTCGAAAAAATAGTTTAATTTCCAACCAGACTGATGAATCTTTGATGAAAAAAATTAATTCTTCACAAAAAGTGTAATACTTGATATTTCCAACAAAAAATATTTCAATTTTCAACAAAAAACGGGTAAATTATACCAAGAAATACGAATTTCCAACAGAAGAGTTGAATATTCAAACAAGCATGATTTTTCAATTAATGAAGAAAAAAATCTCATCCAAAGTGTGATGTGTTCAAGTCATGAAGACGATTTTTTTTAGAAAAAAGTGTTGAATTTATAACTTGAAAATATGCATCCGAAAAAGATCAATTTTCTAGAAAAAATGGAATAGCTACATTTCTATTTAAATAAATTCATCTTCAACAGAAGGACGAATTTTTAAAAAGATTTGTTAAATTTTCAATCAAACAAATTAAATTTCAATTAAAATGATCCATGTTTAGAAAAAAAAATTTCAACAAAATAGTTGAATTTTGTAACCAGAAGATGAATTTTCTACCGAACTAAAAAATATTAATTTCCAATAATAAATAGAATAGTTTAATTTCAAGTTAGAGGAATAAGTTTTCATCCGAATAAAATAAATTTTTTACGAAATAGTTAAATTTACAACCAAACAGATGAATTTTCAGCCAAAAAGATTTAAAGATTTAAAAAAAATTGACTGGAAATGAAATAGTTAAATTTTCAGTTAAAAAAAAATAATTTTCAATGAAAAACTAATTTTTAACCAATGCAGTTGAATTTCATTCGAAAATATTAATTTTCTACCAAAAACTTATTTTTTGAACCAAATACATGAATTTTTAACCAAATATTCTAATTTTTAATCGAATTTTCAACCTAATAGTTGAATTTTCAGCCAAAAAATATAATAGTTCAATTTTCAGTTGGAGAATTAAGTTTTTTCAGCAAATAAAATAAATTTTCAACGAAATAGTTCAATTTTCAAACAAACAAATGAATTTTTATACCGAAAAGATTTTCAATAGAAAAAAAACTAATTTTCAACAAAAGAAATGAATTTTCAAAGAAAAAGATTAATTTTCTACCAAAAAATAAATTTTTAACCAAATAAGTTAGAGAATCAAGCTTTTGCGCAAATAAAATAAATTGTTAATGAAATAGTTCAATGTTCAACCAAACAAATCAATTTTCTACCAAAAGGACCGAATGTCTATCCAAAAAAAATTTGACAACAAATTTAGGAAAATTTTTAGTTAAAAAAAATAATTTTCAATGAAAAAAAACTAATTCTCAACCAAATACATGAATTTTCAATTAAATGATATAATTTGTAATGGAATTTTCAACCAAAAAATAGAATAGTTTAATTTACCATTAGAGAATTGAGTTTTTGAGCAAATGCAATAAATTGTCAACAAAATAGTTAAATTTTCAACCAACAACATTAACTTTATATCAGGAAAGATCAATTTTCGTCAGAAAGTGGAAGAGTCACATTTTCAGTTGAAAAAATTAATTTCTTACAAAAAAAAAACTAATTTGCAATCGGAGAGTTGAATTTTCAACTAAAAATATTAAATTTGTATATAAAAATAGAAATTTCCAACAAAAAGTGAAATAGTTACATTTTAAGTGAAAAAAATGAATTTTCAATGAAAAAACTACTTTTAATCGAAGAGTTGGATTTTCATCTTGAAAAAAAAAACAATTTTCATCCAAAAAAGAATAATATTTAACAAAATGCATGCATTTTTAACCAAAGCTTTAATTTTTATAGGAGATAAAAAACCTAATAGATAAATTTTCACCAAAAAATTATCCTCAACCCAAAATATGAATTTTCTACCGAAAAAGACGAATTTTCAACAAAATAAATTAGTTTTAAACAAAATAGTTCAATTATAAACTAAACAGATTAATTTTTGACCAAGAAGATTAAATTTCTATGAAAAATAATGAATGTTTGACAAAAAATGGAATAGTTGAATTTTCAGTTGAAAAAGTCATTTTCAACAAACAAACAAACAATTCGTCAGAATAGTTTAATTTTTAAGCAAAGAAATTAAGTTTCAACTGAAATAATGAATCTTCAATCAAGAAGAATTAATTTTTAACATAATATACTTGAATTTTCAATCCAAAAGATGAATTTTCTACCATAAAGAAGACAACTTTTCAACAAAATAATTAAATTAAATTTTTTGAAAAAAAATAGCTCTTCCATTTTTAGTTGGAAATGCAACTACTTCGTTTAAAATTCATCTGTTTGGTGAAAAATTTAACTATCTGGTAACAAATTCATTATTTTTCATTCATGATTTTAGTTGTCAGTTCATTTTTTGAGTTGAATATTCAACTATTTTATTGAGAATTTTTTTTTTATAATTTTTTTAACTCATATTTCAACTATTTTATTTTTGATCGACTTCTTATATTTTTAGTTACAAAATCAACTATATAGTTGATAATTTATGTATTTGAAAAAAAACTCATCTGTTTTGGTGGAAGATTAATTTTTTTGTTTGAAAATTTATCTTTTTTTTCTGCAGAACTGTATTTTAAAAATTAAATACAATAATTTTCAATAAAATAGTATAATTCCATATTCTTGTCGTTAATTTATTTTTTGATATGATTGATTAAATTATTTATATGCAAAGCGAATAGTTATGAATAACTACACTACTTCCAAAATAAAATAATTTCCATCAAAACTTTACAAACAATAAAAAAGCCTCGTCTTTAATTTTCATAAATTTTCATATTTTTTTTTGTTCAATATCAGGATTCTTATATAATGTAATTCAAGCATAATAGTATCAAAATTTTCGAGTCTTGTCATCTAAAAATTTATGACTTTAAGATTAATCTTTAAAAAAGTAGTACATTTTTTAGCAGAGGAATAAATTTTCAACTAAAATTATGAATTTTCAACTTAACAAATGAATTTTTAACTAGATAGTTGAATTTTGAAAAAAGAAGATTAATTTTAAACCAAGTATATTAATTTCCTAATAAAGAAGGCAAATATTCAAGAAGGAACATTAATTTTTAACTAAATAAAAATTACAGTTCCAACCACAAATAAAATAATTGATTTTTTTGTTAGAAAAATTAATTTTCAAAAAAGAAGATTAATTTGCTAACAAAAGAGATGAATTTCTAACAATATTTATGAATTTTCAACTAAATAGTTGAATTTTCAAATAAATTTTCAACGAAGAATGAAATAGGTATGTAAATTTTGAGTTTCAAGAAGTAATTTATGAAAAAAAAAATTTTGACAAAATACTTGAAAAAAATGAATTGGCAACCAAAAGATTGAATTTCCAACCAATCTGATAATTTGTCTGGAAGAAGAAGGAAAGTATTTAAATCTTTTAAAAAAGATCCTGAATTCCTTGAATATTCAAAATTCTATGAAATCTCTGAAATCCTCTAATATCCTGAATTTCCATAATTTTTCGAGTATTCTGATTTCCTGAAATTCTTTTAATTCTCCAAATCCCTTGAATTCCATTTAATCTTCCGATTTCTCTGAATTTGCTGAATTCATGAAAATTCTTGAATTCTTTCATTCCTTCTGAATTCCTTTAAATTCCTTGAATACTTTTGATGTCCTTATAATTCAGGGAGTTCTAAGAATTTAAGAAATTCCACAGATTCAAGGAATTCAGATAATTCAGGTCATTTGGATGAATTTGGATATATCTGGGAATTCGAAGAAATTTAGTGGATTTAAATGAAATGCCGAAACTCGATATTCGAATTATTACAACATTTGTTTAATTCGAACTATATACTAAGAAAAAATAACTTTTAAGCATTAATGAGCACTTTCATAAAGATTGGTTCATTTTTCAAATTGGAAAATCGCAAAATATAAAAAAATCTAATTTGTCACGTTACAAACTGGTAAATGACAAATAGAAGGAAATTTGTATTCATATAATAATTTCCAAAGAAATTATTATAAAAATGTTTGAAAACCTGGCTATATGTGATACACTTTGTTATAAATGACATGATTTGTTTAATAACGTGTACACTATTACGACAAGTAATAGGAAATCCTTGAAAAAAGTCTATTTTTGTCGATCCAACGTTATCTCTGCCAAGCTTTAATTTTCACTTGACTTTAGAATCACTTAAAGTTGTAGCTAAAATAATGTTTGGAATTCTATGAATGATATTAAACATTTTATCTGGAATAATGAAAGACAAGCTCAATGCTTAATTACCTGAAACTAAAGAGAAGTCTCAGTTTGCCTTTTTGGAAGTCAATAAAAGTTTTGGAATCTTCCTGTAAATCCTAAAAAAAAAGATTGAAAATTTGAAAAAAATTGTTGGAAAACAACGCAAGCTACAATGAAATTTCATTAAACAAAACTTTTTGTCTGGATTATATCTTACAAATTTCCACAGGACCACCACATTAGGCCGGATTGCGTATTTTTTGTTTGAATCATGAAAAATAAAATTCAAAATAAACAAATTAAATTCATGGAGAAACGATACAAGTTGCAAGAAAATGTTGACTAACAGAATTGTTTTCTTGCCATAACTAGATATTTTATCTGTTCCTGAAACGAAGAAAAAGGGTTACGAAATTATAAACATAGAAAATGGGGTATCGAAAGGCGGTTTTGAAATATGGTCAGGAGTAGGTAGTGAATCACATGGTAGACAGGGGGTCGGTTTAATTACACCGGCACAAAAAAAAACCACTTTTCTGTTCTACAGATGCGACACATATATTCCCATGTATTCTGACCCGCTGAGCACGAATCCGTGGTCCGTTTGATCCCAGCCATTTGGACTCAGCGAGTCAAGGTCAAGGTCATTTAAAGGTCAATTTCGTTCATTCCACTAAAAACAAATTTCTGACTGCAAATTCTAAAAGAACGGAAGATTTTACGTCCAGATATGTATGTTATTATTTTTTTGTGACGACCTGTTAAGGTCATTTTATTTAAATATATAGATGATTCATATGGGTAAATGGTTAATGGGCTACATGGGACTAGACTACCATACTAATATATTGTGGAGGTCGCTAAGTCTGAATCCGAGGCCCGCTTGACCCCACGGTGCCAAGGTGAAGGTCATATCAAGGACATATCAAAGTTAGATCGAAAGAAAAAATTCAAATTTTAAAGACGGTGGTGACAACTTTTATGAGAACAAAAGACAGTTTCTGTACGAAGTTACCTGCAACACCATTTACCCGAAGTTTTTTCTGTGCTCCACGTGGTGACGGCGGAAAACGGATTTTTTTCTTGCTTTTCATTTTTCGGCTAAGCCCTGTGGTGAATGCATTGTGCCGTCATGGCTGGCACGAGAGAAAGTACGATGCAGGGTATTGGACGCCCAGTATCGGCGATTGGTCAGGGTGAGGAAACGGGCCCGCAATCGTCATCATCCAGCTACCGCCACCCTTTATTGGTTGGCGATTCAACTGATAAAGAATATAAAGCTACAACAAGTAATCATGTTTCTACCAGCCATGACTGCAACAGCGATAAAAATGTTTTTTGCTACGTTTGTGGAAAGTATGAAGTCATCACTTGCCGTAGGTCAATGAATGAGCAATGTAGAGACATATATCGTCAATGTTATAAAAGAGAAATTTCCCTTCAAGATGAAACATTTGCTCCAAATAGCATTTGCAGTGCTTGTTACACTATGCTTTTACGTTGGAATAAAGTGAAAAACAATAAAATGTTAAAATACTCCTCACCGGTAATATGGTCCATACCTCAATCAGAAAAAGACTGTTATTTTTGCAACACAAAAGTTAAAGGATTCACCGTTAAAAACAAATCAAGAATATCTTATGCAATAGTGTCTTCTGTCATAACTGCAAAGTCTAATCAAGAGTCTGCTATCGAAAATATGGATACGAGCTCAATGATAAATGAGTTTTCGACAAATAAAGAGACAGATAAAGAGGTTATGTTAGACGGTGAAGAAGAATCTGATGATTGCTCATACGAAGACCATGAAAATTAAGAATATGTGCCAAAATTGGGGAAAAAGCAAAAAAATGAATCTATAAGACTATTCAACCAAGATAGTTTAAACGATTTCGTCAGGAGCATGGGTCTTCCTAAAGATGCTTCTGAATATATGGCAGCTGAGTTAAAGGGCCGTGGAATGGTAGAGCAGGGGACGAAGTCATTTTTCTACAGGAATCGAGAAAAGAAGTTCCGTCAGTACTTCAATAAAGATGAAGAAGGTATGTTGGTATATTGCAGAGACGTTAACGGTTTGATGAATGAACTAAAAAAGGATGTTTACGTTCCAGAAGAATGGAGATTGTTTATAGACTCGTCAAAACAAAGTCTTAAGGCAGTGCTGCTTAACAATGGAGATGAGTACGCAAGTCTACCAATAGCGCATTCAACAAAATTAACAGAAAGTTACGAAAACGTCCAATATGTATTGGAGAAAATTGAATATGACAAACATAAGTGGCAAGTTTGTGGTGATTTGAAAATCATAACCATTCTCCTTGGTCAACAATCAGGATATACAAAGTATCTCTGCTTTTTGTGTTTGTGGGATAGCAGGGATCGCACGAATCATTACAAGAAGAAGGTTTGGCCAATAAGAGAACAACTTGAACCTGGAAATCATAATGTACTTCAACAACCTTTAATTGATCCATCAAAAGTATTGCTCCCGCCTCTGCACATTAAACTTGGACTTATGAAACAATTCGTCAAAGTTTTGAATAAAGAAGGAACATGTTTTCAGTACTGGACAAATGAATTTCCTCGATTAAGTGATGCTAAATTGAATGAAGGAGTATTTGATGGACCTCAGATCCGTAAAATGTTTTACGACGAGATGTTGCTCAAAACTTCTTAGGAAATTACAGAAGTAATGACTACAAAGCAATCGTAGCAAATATGGTGAGGAACTATCGACGCTTGGGATGTTTGATGAATCTCAAACTTCATTTCATGGACTCTCATATTAGCTATTTCCCTGAGAACTTAGGCGATTACAGCGAAGAGCAAGGGGAGCGTTTCCATCAAGATCTAAAAGACGCTGAAATTCGATGGCAAGGAAAATGGGACGTGAATATGTTGGCTGGCTACTGCTGGCTGCTAAAGAGAGATCAAGTACCTGGCGATGAAGATGGTGATAGTTCGAAGAGAACTAGAAATCCACTGCATATATCCTCTGACAATAAAAGAGAACGTTATAGGCGAAAGAAAGAATAAACGCTGTTCCAAAATGCCATACCGTAACTCTCGTTTAGTCCTGATTCGTTGGGTTAAAGGAGATTCAGATTCGAATTCAGCTACCCTTAAAACATGTAAAAGTCAAATTTTGGAACAGTGACATATTTTTCTTCAGATCTAACTTTGATATGACCTTGATCTGACCTTGACCTTGGCGCCCTGAGGTCAAATGGGCCTCGGATTCAGACTTAGCGACCCCCAAAACATATTAGTATGGTAGTCTAGTCCAATGTAGCCCATTTACCATTTACCCATATAAATCATCTATATATTTAAATGAAATGACCTTAACATGACCTTAGAGGTCGTCATAAAAATATAAAAACATACATATCTGGACGTAAAATCTTCCGTTCGTTCATAATCTGCAGTCAGAAATTTGTTTTTAGAGGAATGCACGAAATTGACCTTGAAATGACCTTGACTTCGACTCGCTGAGTTCAAATGGACCCCGAATTCGGATTCAGCGACCCAAAAAACATAAGTTATAGTAGTTATCTTCACACAAAATACTTTTCTGTCCATTTGACCTTCAAATGCCCTCGACCCAGATGTGCTGGGGTCAAACGGACGACGGAGATGAAAACCCTACAAAAAATCAATTAAAAAAAAAACATTTTCAACAAAATTGTTAAATTTTTAAGCAAAAAGCATAAATTTTCGACCAAGAATATTAATGTTCTATCAAAAAAGATGAATTTTCAACAGAGTACGTGAATCTAACGATAAATTCCAGGATATTTTCATAAAGTTTATTGTTGAATACGTTACAAGGATAGATGATGCAACATATTACGAAAACTTTTAAACTCTTCGAAAAATTAACGATAATTGCTTTCAAATATTGAAACAATAAATTTTAATATTCTTAATTAATTGTTAACTTTCTTATTAAATAAATTATATTCATATAATATTTTTATAAATAAAAATTGGAAGGGGCCTGGTCAGGGCCAGATCGAACCTTCCTTATGGATTAGCCCTGATTAGGCCCCGATCGGATTAGGCGTTTTATTTCGAATGTGACCCTAAACCCGATACCCGACTGGGGCCAGATTTTGCCAGATCTGGCTCCGACCAGGGCCACTCTGAAGTTTCTGCACGGGTTAGAGTCATATCTTACTTTTTAAAACATTTTGTAATTGATTAAACAATTATTATTTGAATCGGGAAAACCAACCGGTTCTTAGTCTCTTTATTCCATAAGATTGACAATATTCAAAATTCAATTTTTGTTTGGAATTATTTTAATTTTTGAAACCTAATTTTCCCAAAGTTAGAATATTTGACTCGATAATTTTACTTAATTATTTGATAGCATGAAAAAGAAAAACTGTGCATAATAGAATAACGTTTAGACAAAGCCTTGATGGAGATAAGTTGAATCAACAAAAATATGTTCTGCTGAAATCTTCAATAATGCCTGGCATAATCACTAAAAATAACACTTAAAACAGAGAACATTGATAATTTCATGATGAAATAAAAAATATTGAATACGTACTAAAACAAAAAACTTCATAATTCATTGAAAAATTGTTCTCTTTTGTTAAATTTAACTTTTTTCTTATTCGAAATTAAAGTCTTTTTTGGTTGACATATCAACTATTACATGTATCGTTTAAAATCCATTTTTTTTGTTTAAAAAAATCAACTACTTGTTTTAAAGCTAAACAACTTTCGAAAAATTCTTTTTTTGAAAACCGATTATTTTAGTTCAAAATACATGCTTCCTTGTCAGAAATTCAACTGTATTGTATAAAATTCGTCTTTTTGGCTTGATAATTCAATAATTTGGTAGAACATCAACAAATTTATTGAAAAATAAGTTTGTCTCATTCATATTTTTGGTTGGAAATTTAGCTGTTTGGTGAAGAATTGAACCGTTTTTATGAAAATGTGACTATTCAGTCGAAAATATACTTTTTTATTAAAAAATAATATTTTTAGGTTGTAAATTCAAATGTGTTGTACATAATTCGTATTTCTGGCTTCAAAATCCAAAAATTTTGTTGGAAATGTATGCATTTTGTTCAAGATTGTTTCTTTTTTTTATGGTTGAGAATCCAACTTTTTGGTTAAAAATTCATCTTCCTTGACATGAAAAATTCTTTTATGTGGTTGAGGATTTAACTATTCTGTTCAAAATTCTTTTTTTTTCGTTAATTTCAAATAGTTGAAAATTCGTCTTTTGGTAAAAAACCCCAAAATTTTGATAAATTTCAAATTTTGAAAAAAAAAGATGAATGCCTAACCAAAATTTCGACAGTGGACTTTCCAACTAAAAATTATGAAGTTTAAAAACGAAAAAGGGCGAAGACTGTGAAAACTGCAAATAAATCAACACCAAGAAAAATTAATTGTAAGCCGAATAGTCGAATTTTCAACTAAAAAAGATTTTTTTTAATCAAAAGTAGAAAAGTAAAATTCTTAGCTTAAAAAATTAATTTTTATCTATTTTGTAACAAAAAATGGAATAGTTAAATGAGCATAAAAAAATTAATTCTAACAAAAAATGAAAGGAAGTTACAGAAAAATAGTGAAATTCTCATTTAAAGAGATGAATCTTCGACCAAAAAAATTAGGTTTTGACATTGTAGTTCAATTTTTGAGAAAGTAGTCGAATTTCTGTATAAAAAAGATTAATAATAATTTTAATTTTCAATTCATAATTGAATTTTAAACCAAAAAAAAAATAAAAAACGAATTCGTAACCAAATTTTTTGACCCTCAACCAAAATGAATTTTCAACAATCAATATTAATTTCTTAACCGAAAGAGGAATTTTCAACAAAGTATATGAATTTTCTACAAAAAAAGTTGAATTTTTATCTAGAAAAGATCAATTTTCAAGAAAAAATATCAATTTCTAGCTAAAAATAGAATAATAACTTTTGCAGTCCAAAGAAATAATTCTCTGCAAAAAAAATCAACAAAATCGTTACACATTCAACTTAAGAGATGAAGTTTCAAGTAAAATGATGATTCTTTAAAAAGAAAAAAAAATAATTTTTAGCAAAAGAGTTGAGCTTTTGTTTGAAAACGTTGAATTTCTAACCATAAATGGTTTAATGATAAATAAATGGTTTAAATGGTTTAATTACAATTCAAACATTAAATTTTCAACAGAAAATAAAACAAAGTCTCAACAGAATAGTTGAATTTGCAAACAAAAAGTTGAATTTTCAACCAAAAAATTAAGGTTTTAATAGTGCAGTTCAACTTTTAAGTAGATGAATTTTTATCTAAAAAAGATTAATAATTATTTTAATTTCAATTTTAATTAATAATTAATTTTTCAATAAAATAGACGAATTTTCAACCAAATTTTTCAGTCCTCAACCAAAAATAAGAATTTTCAACAATCAAGATTAGTTTTCTGACCAAGAATTTTAATTTTTGACTAAGAAAGATTCATTTTTAATTAAAAATATCAATCCTCAGCCAAAAATAGAAAATTTACATTTTCAGTTGATAGAATTAATTCTCTCAGAAATTTTCAAAAATAGTTGAATTTTCAACCTAAGAGATAAAGTTTGAAGTAAAATAATGAATCTTAAAAAATGAATATTTTTTAACAAGAGAGTTCAAAATTC
Source organism: Andricus quercusramuli (assembly GCA_932178445.1). Classification (NCBI taxonomy): domain Eukaryota; kingdom Metazoa; phylum Arthropoda; class Insecta; order Hymenoptera; family Cynipidae; genus Andricus; species Andricus quercusramuli. Next base: position 47,895 of record CAKNXH010059684.1, on the reverse strand, counting down.
AACCGAAGGCTTGAATTTAAAATCAAAATTATGATTTTTCAAAGCAAAAGATTATTTTTCACCAAAAATGGAATAATTAAATTTCAGTTGAGAAATTAAAAAAAAATCTTTGCAACAAAATAGTCAAATTTTCAACCAAAGAAATTCAACTATTGAAGTGGATTTTTAACAAGGTATAATATCATCTTTTACCAAGTTGTGTAATTTTGAGGAGAGAAGATTAATTTTCTACCCAAAATAAAACGAAGTAAAAAATATATTAAAAATGTTAATCAGAGAGATGAATTTTCAAGCGAAAAAATAAAGTTTTCAGAAAGTAATTCAACTTTCAAACAAGTAATTGAATTTGTTTTCAAGAAATATGAGTAATAATTTTAATTTTTATGCATAATTAGATTTTCAACTAAATAGTATAATTTTTAACTGAAACAATACTAATCAACTTGATTTCGACATATTTCGTAGAATTTATGTCAGTTTTTACGTGTAAAATCCGTTCTTCGCTGAAATGTAAATAATTGTTTAAATTGTGACATCAATTTTAACGAATTGAGTGAAAGATATTTTTTTCCTTGAAACTGACTAATGAAAAGTAAATATCTGAGAAGAACAAGCTTAATGCGTATCATGATCTATTAGATAACGAAGAAGGTATATAAACTCTAATGAAGCATCAGAATATTAATTAGTTATACTGATAACCATATTTTTTAAAATTATATAGTAATCAGTTTTTCTTCCCCTTGAAAAAAATGAAGGTTGTTTATATCCTGGCCTTCACCTTGGTGATCATCCTTGATTCTATTGGTAAATATAATAATAATTAGAATATATATCTATAATTTTTATTACCTTTTTGAACTTTCAACTTCAAAAAACTGCTTTCCAAAAAAAAGGCATTCGAATTTGACTAGTGCCAAATATATTTTTTCTTCGAACATAAAATTCACCCCGGTCACTTCCGGGATACAAGTGAAATCTCATTTGATACTTAAATCCAAAATGATTTTTCTTTTGAATAGAAAACAGTTGAATTCATCCAAAAAAAGACAAATTTCAACAGAACAGTTAATTCCAAACAGGAAAGGTTCATTTGCAACCAATGGATGTTTTACCAACAAATATTAAATGTTTTCCAACATTTTCTGAATTTGTTCAGCCAAATACATTTGTGCGCAGACCTCTTAAAATTAAAAGTCAAATCACCGACAACTGTACTTTGGCGATTGTTAATTCTCTTTTGTTAAAGCTCCTTCGGCTTTAATATGCACATTCTCCCAAATTAATATTATAAAAATTCTATGGAAATACTATGAAAACTAATTTTGTTAATAACTATTTCATCGCACCTAGTGCCGTTTTTCCAACAAATTATATTGTTTGGCGCTAAAGTTATTATTTGCGATTTAAATAAAACATACGCAACCTATTAAAAAGTTATTAATAACAAATTTTAATTTCCTTCTTTGGTGGAAAACTTTTATTTATTAATTTTTTTTTTCGCACCTAGTGTCGTTTTTCCAGAAATTTAATTTTTTTATTTTTAAATTTATTTTGTTCGATTGAAGCAAAAACCATAATTATTTAATTTTTTGAGAAGGAAGATTTGTTAGTCAAGAAAAAAAGAAAATTCCAGGCAGAGTATTATTTGAAGGGAGAAATAATTCTAAATATGAAATGAAAATTTCTAATAACTATTAATTTTTGAAGATTCTTTGCTAGTTTGCTTGAAAGTTATGTAAACATAATTTTCTTAGTTTTCTCTGAAGAATTCAAAAAGATTCATGAACATTTTAGACATGTCGAAACAGTTTCTAGGAAAATTCTGAAAAAAAATTTTCATTTTACAGGATTTTTTTATCAAACTTTAGGAAAAATGTTAGTTGGAAAAATATGTAGGACTTTTTGAAGCTTGCAAAAAAATTCAACAATAGTTTTTTTAACAATTGTTTTAAAATCTTTTCAAATATCATTTGAAAATTCATTTAACTTTGAAATTAAATTTAGATTTAAATTTAAATTTAGAGAAAAAAAAATTCATTTAAGATTTAAGAAAATGGATAATCACTTCTGATATTCCCAAGGATCTTGAGAAAGATTTTTGTATGTTAAAACTTTTCAAAATTTTGAAAACTCTTCAAAATTACATTTCGAAATCTTCAAACATTTACATTTTATTTTGGGTTCTTCGGAATCTTCTCAAATTAAAATTTTTTGAAAACTTCTGAATATATTTTGAAATGATACGAACTTTTTCTAAAACTTTGAAAAAATTTTTCAAAATTACAAAAACATTTCAGAGAATCTTCCAGATTCTTCTGCGAAAATTTTGCAATGTTTGAAAATCTTTTCAAATATAGTCTCAAAATGAATTTTGTAAAATAGAAAATTTTTTCAGAAATCTTGAAAAATTTTTGTTTTTTCTTGATACTTTTTAAAATTCTTAAACAACTTGAAAGTTTTTTTGTTCCGAATCTTTAACAATCTACATTTTTCTTATTTCGTTGGAATCTTTTTAAGTTTTAAATTGTTTGGGTATCTTTTCAAAACTTAGAAAATTTTCTGTAATGTTTCAAAATCTTTTCTTAATATTCACTTCAAATTAATTTCTCAACCTAAAGAATTCCTTTCAATATTCCCAGGCATCTTAAGAAAATTTGTTTACTATCATAAAACTTCACAATATATTGGAAAATCGATGAAATTGTATGTCAAAATCTTCAAAGATCTACATTTCATTCTTAGTTTTTTTATTTCTTCTAAAATTTAGAATCATTTTTGGAATTTTATTGGAAAATTCTAGACATATCTTAAAATGAATCTAAATTCTCCTGACACTTTAAAAAAATTTTTTCAAAATCTTGTTAAACATCTTCTTCAGATTAATTTTCCAAGATGAAGAATCACTTTTCATTATGTTATCAAAATGAATGATTGATTTGAGTTTTCTTCAAAATCTCAAGGAAAAATTCAAAATTTTATTTCAAAATCTTGAAAAATCTACACCTTGTTCAAAATGTTCTAAAATGTTTTCCAATTTAAGATCATTCAATTATTTTAGAAACGTTCAGAAAATACACACACACACACACACACACACACACACACATATATATATATATATATATATATATATATATATATATTCTTCATTCAAAATTTTCGATTAAAAAATTTTCAGAGAATTGAAAAGATTAAACTGAAAACAACGTGATTAGAATGTATTCGTTAAAGCCCAAGGAGCTTTAACAAAAGAGAATTCACAATCATCAAATTACAGTTGTTCACGGTTCGAGCTTTAACTGCTATATATACTAATCACTGTCAGATTACATCTCCTCATTGTTGCCCATAAAAACTTTGAATTAAAAAAATTTACCGTCAATCAGAAAACTGTTTTACTAACTAGTTGGTTAAAAATTCATTTTTTTGGTTGATGAATTATCATTTTAGTTGAAAAATCTTCTTTCTTTGTTTGTTAAAAATTTGAATAGTTTGTGAACATTTTTTTCAATTATTTTTTGAAATTGAAAATTCAAATATTTCCTGTTTGGTTGAATATTTATCTTCTTCATTTTAAAATTAAACTATTTGGTTGAATGTATTCTTTTGAAACTTTGTCTTTTGTGGTAGAAAACTAATCTTCTTGGTAAGTAATTCAACTTTTTGGTTGAAAATTCATGTATTTTGTTAAAAATTGATCTTTCTTGGTAGAAAATTAATCTGTTTGGTTCGAAATTTCTTTACTTAGAGAATTAGTTTTTTTTTCGATGAAAATTAATTTTTTCGACTGAAATTTGAACTATTTCATGTTTAATTGAACATCAATCATCTTCTTGGTTAAACATTTATTTCTTTTTTTGAAAATTAGTTTTTCCATTAAAAATTAATTCATTTAACTAAAAATTACCTGCATTTTTTGTCGACATTTTTTGTATAGAAATTTAATCTTTTTTGTAGACAATTTATTTGTTTGGTTGAAAATTCAGCTATATTGTTGAAAAATAATTTTGCTTTCCTCAAAACTTATTTCTCTAGCTAAAGCTTAAGTTATTCTACTTTTCGTCGAACATGCGTATTTTTCTTTTAGAAAATAAACCCTTTTGGTTGAAAATATCACTATCAGGTGTAAAATTCTATCAAAAATTTTAATGTTTGATTGAAAATTCAATTATTTTGTTAAAGATTATTTTTTTTTTAGAAAAATAACCTCTTTGGTAGGAAATTCCCCTTCTGGGTACAAAACTCAACTATTTGACCACAAATTAACTACTCTTAAATTGAAAATGCATCATTTTAGTTGAAAGTTCATTTCTTTGATTGAAAATTGAACAAATTTTGTTAGAAAAGTTTTTGTTTTTTTTTTAAATGAATTTTTTAACTAAGAATGTAGCTATTTCACTTTTGCTAGAAAATTGACGTTTTTTAGTTAAAAATTCACTTATTCTTTCGAAAACTCGTTCTTTTTATTTAAAAAATTCAATCATTCTGGTAGAAAATGCATACTTTAGTGTTGTAAATTTCACTTTTTTCAAAAACTCATCTTGATGACTTGAGAACTCAACATTTTGGATATTTTTTTTGTCTACATGTATTGACAGGAGAATCTTTCTTGGTTGAAAATTCAACTCTTTTGTTGCAAATTCGTATTTTCTGGCTTGATTCAAACGTTTTCTATTGAAAATTAAAATAGTCCTTGATTGAAAATTATTTATTCGGACTGAAAATGTCATAATATAATTTTGCTTCAATGAATCTTAAATTTTCATTAGTTCTATTATGCACATAAATTTGACATTTTTTGTCACTTTTCTTCAACTGAAAATCAATTCTTAACTATGTTTGTGAATTTGGCCAAATTCGCTCCTTAAAGTTCTCCAAATTACCCAGTTGGCATTGAGGAAAAGCGACAACAATGATTTCGAGATTTTCGTGACACACCTATTATGTGCAAAAGATTCTTATCTTTTCTACAATTTTTCCAATTTCGTAAGGAAGTGAAAATAACGGAAGAAAATATATGGAAGATCAGATATTTAGCTTAAGACAGATCACATAAAAAAGTTTGAGAGTAGGAAAAAGAGGTTTTCTGTGAAATTTTCGACCTAGAAGAAACTTTTGACAAGGTGGATAGAAGTAAACTTTGGGATGTCCTGAAAGAGTACCGAAGGGATGGCTCCTACAATCAATAAAAACAATATATGCTGTTAGCAAAGCGAGTATATGTGTTGATGAGAAACTGAGTAACTGGTTTGATATTATGCAAGGTGTTGGATAAGGATGCATTATGTCCTCATGGCTATTTATCATATTCATTGACACATGTCTAAGAATGGCCTTATTCTCAAGATAAGCTACTAGCATCTTTAGCTTTCTCGAAACAATGCATGGACAACATCATCCCAAAATTCTTACAATTGGAAAACCATTCGGAAACATCAACATCCAAGATAATGCTACATAAACAAGTTCGCTTCTCTTGGAAGAAAGAATACAACATACCAAATTTATCTTGCACACTACCTCCAGCAACCTATTAAAACTTTAGATTTTCCTATGAAACACCCTCAGATTTGACATTTGTTCTACATTGGACCGCATATCATTTGACAAATCCTAACGAATCAAAGATCTTTCCACTTAGAAACAAGAAATAAAATTTGACAAATTACTTTCAGTAGAGCAAACGCCACTAACTAATACATTGAAAAACATCTATAATCCTCCTCTTAGCAATGATATGATTTCAGCCTCATCTAAAGTACATAATTTTGCAGGACTTCCCAAAAATCCTGAAAAAAGAAATCATCAATCTAAAATCTACAATATATGCCTTTCCACAAAAACAATAGTCAGAAAAACAAAAAACCTTTTAACCGAACGTCAGCACACTAATCTCACCACAACCTAGCACGCTTTCCCGCCCAAAAACTGAATCCTTTCACAGGAAACTATCACACACGTCTAAAACTGTTTTGACTTATCGAAGAGATAAAAAAGATTCGCATTCAACCCCAACACATCCTAGTCGGATTCGACTTAGTAACTCTTTTTACGAAAGTAACCACACAGAAAAAACTGAGAGATCAGTAATGCTGCAGCTCAAGTGAAACTTGGGATCATTTAGAACTTAGGCTCTAAAGGAACTCTTATTTAGGGTTCCTTTTTAGTTTGTTCATATCCGATAGATGGCCATCGGCGGTTGCCGATGTTTTAAACTGCGCATGTGCCGAGAAGCGCGGGCCTATTTGAAATCAATAAATACTTTGAACAGTCATACAGATAAATGTTAACAAAATTTTTTTATTCTTATTTAAAACAAATTAAATTGAATTATAGCAATACCTAGCTTCTTGCAAAAATTGTATATGAACCTAATATTGCAAGTGTATATTATATCATTTTGAATAGTCCCGCGCTGTTTGGGCATGCGCAGTGGAAAACTTCGGATTCGCAACATAACCTTAAAAACTGTCACATTTCATGTGCGATATCTTCCTTTCAAGAATGACTAATGTATATGATTTTAGTTTCTTCATTAAATATTTTCCAGTGCAATATTATTTAATTCCAATTATAAAGCATAATGTGCATCATTAACTTGTGCAATCTTTGAAGTGAGTCAAGGCAGAAGTGAGAAAAAGGCTCTATTAGAACCATTTGAATCCACCCTTGGGTTCATTTAGAAACCATTTATAATTTTGGGTTCCTTTTCAGCAAGAGAGGTTCTTTTTTGTTGCAGCTCCTTTGGAACCAAAAATTGGTTCTAATAGAAACCCCAGTTTTTTCTGTGCATTTCTGATACAATCGATATTATTAAATCCTTTGCAAACTTCTCATCTGATCTTATGACTTTGATACAACACTGTCTTAATAACACTTCTCATTCAATAATCAATTTCACGAAAAAACCTCAGGAACAGTAATGGGATTTCCAATCTCACCTGCAATAGCCAAAATCTTTATGGAACATCTGGAAACTAAAATCTTCAACCAATCCAAGCTTAAACTGGAATTTATGTGCCGCTACGTTACATTTTTGTCGTCTGGAGACATGGGCTAGATAAGCTACGCAAGTTTTTTTATTTCATTAATCGATTACAACCTGAGGCCCAGTTCACCATGGAAATTGAGAGAAGCGGAAAATTGCTTTTCTTGGATGTTACTAGTTTACAAGAGATCTGATAACACATTAGGAAATGGAGTTTACAGAAAACCTACCCCACACAAACAGATACCCGCATGCCTCCTTCCATCACCATCCATCTCAAAAGCAATCGGTCATGAATTCGCTGGTATACAGAGCTGTCTCCATAATAGATAAAGATAACTAACAGAAGGAATGACAAAAATTTAAACAAATCCTATTACAAAACGATTACGCAGACAAACAAATGACTGAAGCAATAATAAAATACACTCAAAAAAACAAGTCAACACAACATACTAAAGAAAGAGCGAGAAAAACGACCACCATCCTACCCTACATTCAAGGTATCACATAACAAATAGGAAGAATTCTCAAAAAACACAAAATCAAAAACATATTTTAAACACCTGCGAAAATAGGACAACTTCTGAACAACTCTTAAGATAAAAAGGCACCTCTTAGTGATCGAGGAGTATATATGATCCCTTGCTCTTGTGGCGAAGTCTATATTGATGAAACCGGGAGAGCGGCGAGCCAACGTATACAGGAACATCAGAGTAAAGTCAGGCTGAAACATTCCACGAAATAAGCAGTAATTGAGCGTCATGTCCAAACAGGACAAAGCATTTTGTCTTTAAAACAACCGTCATCGCAAAAACATAAAATATTTTCCCAAGAAAATACAAATATTTGTATGACTGAGAAAAAAAAATTGAAAAGCATTCAGTGATACAAATGCAAGTACTTCTGGTAATATCGCGTGCAGCAGCGGGATACATTGATAAATGGGTAGCCAGTGTGACTTGTGTAGGTACCTCTGTTTTACCGGAGTGCAAATAGGTTTTAACCGCAATTCTACGAGACTTAAATGGGCCAGCATTGAAAAAAAACTGATGACAATTCATTGTTTAAAGCCAATCTACTGTGACAGGATATTATTTTTCATATGAAGATAAAAGATCCTGCAGCAAAGAATTTTTTGTTGAATATCGGTGCAGAAACAAATTGTAAGACATTGCAATAACATTTAAAAAATTTCGGTGGAAATGAATCCGCTTATGTTGGAGTTATTTTAATGGACGCTTTAAAAAATGTTTAGCTTCAAAGTCGAAGGGTTTTCTTCAAAAATCGTCTTTTTAAAATCTTGCGTTCAATTCACGGCCGATTTTATTATTTTTTGTTTCTAAAAATTTCCAAATCAAGACTTAATTTTACTCCTTAAATTTAGGTCAAGGAGCCTTATAAATATTACGTGATTGTTGAATAATTATAAAAAGTGTTTCGCATACAATGGAAATTTCTACGAAGCTAAAAATAAGAGATTCGTCGCGTGCCCTAATTTTTTATCATAATCAATCTCTGAAAAAATCAATTTTATTTTTATCGAATTTCGAACTAAATGTAGTTGGAACACTTTATGTAATGGCCACATTTCATTTGCAATATTGTGAAACATCAATTTTATAAAATGTAAATTAAAATCTTTGATCCTAAATCATCACTTCCCGGCTAATAAATATAACAGCTAACGGACTTTGAAAAAAACATCATTTGACTTTACGAGATTTTGAAAAAGTTGTTTTCTTCCTTCGTTTCTTTTACCTCGAAGAATATGAGGGTCCCTATTATTGACACTGTTATCATCTTCATTATTTACCCTAATTTTGTTGGTGAGTATGATAATCATTTTTTTACTTCATTCTTAAAACGGATTTTGACTTTTGTTCAATTTTAAAACAAAAATGATGAAACATAAAACATGCAAGCATAATATGATTTTTTATAAATAAAATCAATGTTAACGTACCATATTGAACTTAATTTGAAACACTTGGCATTTCAAGTCAAAATATATTGCAGATCCGACAAGATTTAAAACAAAATGAACGAATTTTCCAATTAGTTGAATTTTAGACCTACAAAGGCGAATTTTCAACTAAGTGATTGAATTTAAAAAAAAATCAACTTCAACCACAAACAATTACATTTTCAACCAAATGGTCGAATCTTCAACCCAAAACGACCAATCGTTCAGCAATCAGATGAATTTTGAACCAGAAAAGATGAATTTTCAATTGGAAAAAGAGGAATCTTAAGTTCAAAACTTTCATCACAATAGTTGAGTTGTTATAAACCAGTTGAATTTTTAACCAAATAGTTGAATTTTGAATCTTCTCTGTTCCCTGATTTCATTCGGTGTGCTTCTATCAGAATGGGCCCTCTTTGAAGTCCCCATTACGGCCAAGACCATACCTCACGTTACATCAGGGTCAACTCCAAATGGTCCCTCACTTAGAGATTCTGTAGTATGCACAAAGAATCCTTTGTTCATTTCAATCTTTTCAGCAGAAGATGCTTCTTCCGGAAGGGTCGTCACCGACTATCCCTGGGTATTTTGCTCACGATATATTTTTGCCAGGAAAATATTTAGTAAATCTCTACAAAATCCCGCTTGTAGAGATGAGGTAATTTTACTCTGAGAGGTCGTCCGGTATCCCTTAAATACTGCATATGTCACCATACTCTGGTAACATTCAGCCCTCGATACGGTAGTTCACATCTTGGCTGAGGGAGCTGTTTTCCCACTGTATGGAGTGTTGTGGAAGGCACCCTTTATATCCAAGAAAGTGCCCAAAGCATACCCCTTTTGTTCCAGCTGATGCTACAATTTTTCCATGACAGCATTGAGCGCAGTTTATACCAAGCAGCCTGCCTGAAAGCCATGCTGCCCTCTTTGCAGCGGGCAAGCTAAGGGCACCACATCCCTGATGTATCTCTCAATCAGCTTCTCCAACTTCTTCGACCCTACGGTCCATTCAACCTTTTTGTTATCAACGCCCTTGGCGGCGAAATTCCAATTGACCTTCTCCATCTCTTAGCCCCCAGCCTTCCTCCTCTTGGTCGATACGGATTCGCTGAAAACCCAGAAAGTGAACTTCCATTAGGTGATTCAGCGTTGCTTGTTCATCTTCGGCACACTCACCATTATCAAGTCTTGTTAGCCCGAGGCTCTCCTGTCTTTTTATGGAGTTTCTCCAATGGGTATTCCACCATTCTGCTCCTTTCTTAGAGCTGATTGTGCTTGTAGTGCCATTTTTTTTTATATGATGTAGTCAGAGTCTTTCGCAGAAAATTCGCGGCGTGCTCCAAGTCATCAATGGTACCATAGCTTGTGGGGAATCCCACAAGCCTCCCTTTGAGTTCCTCATTACATGCGTCCCAGAAACTATGTCTGGGGTTCCCGATCGTTAAAACCGCCGCTTTTCCTAGGGTTCACTGATACAAGATATATGATGTCATTGATGTTTGTTCCACCCCACACCGTATGGTTAGAGTTTGCATTACAGCTTGACAGCAGAGGAATCCTGTTACTTTCTCTGCTTCTGCCCCTCAGTCTCACCTTAATAACGGTGAGATCCCTGGAGCAGAGCTTAGGTACCAAGATCGTATCCATTAGTTCACGCAGATCCTTTGTTATGTACATCATGGGCAGTCCGGATGTGATGCTAGTGGATACGGTACTTGTTTTTCATCATCATTAGAACCTATGCCTTTAGCTTTAATCAGGTCTTTGTTATCCATACCTTGCAGAGGGAGTTCGTTAGTAGGATGCTGCTGCGCCAATTTTATTTCGATGGTAGCTATTTCAACAGCCACAAGCAATCTGTTTACAGATACTGAGCGTCTTCGGTCTGCTAGATTCGGCTTATTAATTCTTATAACTAGCTCTGAGTAATCAATTGAGAAGAGTCGATGGTGTTTTCTCCTCAAATTTTTCTTACTTTTTTCTGCGGAAGGTGAAGGCGCATTACATCTCTGTTCATAAGTTGCTATTTCAATCGCCTCCTCGGTTGCTGAACCTCTGATTTCACCTCTGGTTGAATAAGGACATCTGCCTTTCGAATCTGTGGTGGTATTGGATCATCACTATGTTACGCAGGAACATCAATATCATGATCATTTTGTATTGCTCGACCAGTCGCCGCTTGATCTTTTTGTGCAACTTCCTGTAGCTGATTATCATTGTCGACCCTTTTTCCACGAAAACTCAAACCTTTATTTTCATCCCAACTGCTCGGTCTTTTGAGATCAGTAGATTATTTCTTATGACCTTCACCTAAGCGATAAGATCTTGCAGTGCGACTTTCGCTATATGTGGATACTTTCAGCAAACTTCTTCCTAAATTTGTATACCTTCCCGATTTTTGTTTTAAATTACGCACTTCCATAATAGAGACGCACCAATTCCTCTTTCATGGTGGTATCCTTGTTGATGCTCTCCCACGGTATTTTCTTTCAGGTGGTACGCTCAAAATTACTAATGCTAGCCAAAGCATCCTCAGCAGGCACAGCTGATTTTCCACTGTTTACTGTTCACTCAGATCTTCTTGCTGGACGGCTGTTTGAATTGTGATATCTTTCTGACCATTTCGCAGCTCACCATAACCACCGTCTCGCGACAAGAATTTCAAAATCTTTAGTAGACTTTCCATGATAATTTATGGGTTTTGGTGTTTCTCTTATTCTCTTGCATCTTCGTTCTCGGCCTGTCTGATGTAGACAACCCTGTCAGTAGCAATTCCATAGCCAAAATAGCCGTCAAAGTCATGAAAGGAATGCTCAAGCCGTACAGCAGGGCTCACCTCTTTCAACATATGTAGAATGCCACGACAAATACTTGGCCGACAGAAAGTTTTTATGAAATTTTTTTTATCATTTTCAGCGATCCCGAAAAGAGTTACGTTTGTTACGGTTACGGCTTGTTACGGCTCATCGTTCACACTGAAGGGTCTGCATTTTTTCTACTTGAATTCACAATACATTTTATTTTAAATTTTCATTTACCACCGTGGACCAGGGACCAGTCGAAGGACAAGTTCGACGAACTCTCATTGGGGGCTGTTTGGCCTACTCTTTTGGATGCCACTGGCAGCCAAGATAGTCAATGGCTTCATTCTGGTGAGCCCTGCCCTACCACGACGCTAACGCAAAAACACCTTCGCGGAAGACATTATTGTTATTATTTCTTTTATCATTATCATTATTAGCAAAACATTCATAGAATGGCGTACTTGGGCATTGAATTTCGTAAATTGACCAAGCTTGGCGTAAAAATGTTTCCCACTAGGAATACCATACACGGTTTTATTAGGGATGCTTTTGAAATCAATTAAAATTCTCATAGGTAGATTCTTAAAATTCTTTCTTCTTTTACAGAATCATCAGGACGACCATCATGGACACCAAACATCAGACCTGAAGAACCTCGTCAAGGTCAACGTGTACAAACTTTTTCAGGTAACCTCCTTCAAGGTTTGCCTGGACAACCTCTTCCAAACCACCTTCTTCAAGGTCATCTTGAATATCGTCCGACTCTTCCAGAAACTGCTCCACAAGTTCATCCAAATATACCTTCAAATCCCAATTCTAACACCGTTAATCCTCCACAACCTGGTGCTACAACGGGTAGAATTGCACGTCCACCGAATCCGCCGATGTACTTTTATTTTAAATAAAAAGTCTACGTTTTCTGTAAAATCGGTAGTGCGCAATAGTGCTCTGCTCTGACGATGTTTCAGATTACTTAATATTGAATAAAGATATTATTCACAGAAAGCTGTTTTTATGTTGTTTCTGATTCGTTAATATAAATGTGATCTATTCACGTGATATAATTGGTAAAAATAGCGACACAGTAGAGGATCTCGATATTGAAAATCACCGTACTTGAAAAAAATGTATGGCATATATCATCCTTTCGAAGATCTTGCTTCATTATACGAATCAGCCACAGAAGTCAAACTAAAAACTGCTGATATAATGTTCAGCTTCTCTGGTTATCACAGACTTCACATTCCCAAATTCTAGCTCTTAAGAGAGGGGAAATAAGGCCATTTTTTCGAAAATAGAGGAATGAATTCTTTTTTACAAAATTAATGTATTGGATACAACATGAAATGATTTGAATTCCTGAGATTCCAAAAACGATAGTAGCCTATTAAATTAGGTAAGAAACCATTTTTCATTTTTTCAAGAATTACAAAGAAGTGTTAGATTTATATTTCTCACGTGTGACGTCACAAAATGTTCCTACCTCTTTTCCCACAATGGTTAAGAAAAAAATAAAAAGCGAATAAATTAAAAAAATTATTATTATAAATAAATATTACAATTAAAAAAACATTAACGTTTTAAAAGCAGAAGTTTGCAGTTTGGTGGAGCGGTTATAATTCCATTGATTCCTCTCAGACTAGGAAGCGGTTCGCCAGGTGCCAAGGAAAAATCAAATTTTTGTAGCAGGCAAGCTGTGAATAATAGCAAACTATCTTTTGCAAATGTGCTACCTATGCATCTCCTTCGGCCTGAAATTCAAAATTTAAAAATGTTTGAAACGATATTTCAGTATTAAGATTCAAATTTCGCGCCACAATCAACATTTGATTTTGAATTAGTGGTGGCGCGAAATTTGAATTGAAAGATATTATTTCTTTTTAAAAATCACGATAAATATGTTTTCATAATAAAGAATCGTTTATGGAGTACCCTAGCCTCTCTTTTATTATTCTTTCATCAATAATGTGTCCTGTATTTGACTCTAAAATCAAAATTACCTGCTCCAAAAGGCATAACCCACGAATCTTCGACAAACTCTCCTTCATCATTGATGAATCTTTCCGGTCGAAAATTTTCAGGATCGACCCAATGTTCCTTATCCATATGAATACTCGCTATATTGGCCAGGAGTGTATAATCTTTTTTTATTTTATATTTAAATAAGGTGGAATCTTTTAGTGCGCGATGAGATAGAAGTGTTGGTATCACGTGAGAAATTCTCAAAACTTCTACTATTGTTGCATTCAAGTATGGCAAACTGAAAAAAAATTTATCCAATTATACAATAAATATCAAAAATAGCGCGCTCCTCGAATATTTTTTATTTTGATTGTCTCATAATATAAAAATATATGCTTGAATTTAAATTAATATAAAATTGAATTTCTGATTATAAATAAAAATAAGTATGCCACTACATCAGCTTTTATGTAATTTTAATTTAATTTCAATTCTATTCAGCTTTTAGTAATCTGTGAAAATTAAGCCTTATCTGAATTTCAAATGCCAATTTTTAAAATTACTGACTCTTTGATTTTAAAGATATATGAATGAAATTTTATCAATTTCTATGCTGTTGAACAGGCAACAGACCTACATAGTTTGCAAATGTAAAACTTCCCAGTTGGAGAAATTTGAAAAAAAAATTATCAAATATCTTCCATTTTGAATATTTGTAATTGAAGACCCGTGATTTTGAATATATATAAATAATTATTTTTATTGCTTATGATTTTGATGATTTTTCAAAGTCAAAAGTCAAGCTTATACCAATTCAAAATTTTTGTAAAATTTGACTCACTTATTTTTATAATCTAGAGAAGGTAATGATTCAGTCCCAAACACTCTGTCGAGTTCTTCTTGTATTTTTTTCTGTACTTCTTGTTTTACAGAAATATAAACAATAAAAAATCCCAGAGTGTTGCTCGTAGTATCAAATCCAGCACCGAAAATGTCCTTGATTAGTGCAAAGAGCTCTAATTCTATATGAAGAATAAAAATTGGATTGTTAATAAAATTTAATTTTTTTATCCTGAGTCGAAGAAAATTTAAATTGTTTAATTTTACCATTAAAAATTGACGTTGGATCATCTTTCCGTTTTTCTATTTCTTCAAGATATGCACTTATTATATTGTAGGGAATATCTTCTGCTTTCATATCCTTATTTCTGGCTAGTTCTGCCTAAAAAATCATTATTCAAGATTTCATTAAAATCTATTGAGAGTTTTTGGCGCTAATTTTCATTTTTTCGCGTTTTTTTCCCAGCAATTTATTTTTAATACATTGAATACTATTTTACGCCGATAATCAGATGTTAACATAAATTATTTAAACAATTTATCATTGTTTTTAGAAATTTTCAAAAAAGCCCGCAACTATCTAGCATTCCTATAGGAAAAGACAGTTTTAAACAATAATCAATTGTTTAAATGAGCACCTTTGTTAACTTTTATTACGTATTGCCTCACTTAGTGAAAAGTGAACAGAAACTTCAAGAGGTAAGAAAAAACCGCAACTTTACAGCTTTTATCTGGGAGAAAATAGTTATAAACAATAACAATTTTTTTAACAACTATTTTTGTTAACCTGCATTATTTATTACTTCCATAAGTAAAAGGTGATTGAAAATTTAAAAATTTTCAGAAGAAATCGCAACAGTCTGGCATTAATGAAGATGAAGATAGTTGAAAAGAATAATAATTTGTTTAAATAATCATTTTTGCTAAAAGTGAAAAGTACAAAAAATGTGTAAAATTTAAAAAATCAACCCGCAACATTCTAGTATTACTCAAACTGAATCTTATGAACAATAATAATAAATTGCTTAACAAATAATTTTGTTAACTTTAATTAATTATATGCCTCGTTCGAACTGAAAATTGGAAAAGTGATTTTTTTTTTGAAAAACCGGCAATTTCCTAGCATTATCCTGATAGAATATTATTCAAAATTATAATAAATTGTTGAAACCATTATGTTCGTTAACAATTAATCAGTGTCACATCACTCGAATTGAAAATTTTACAAATTTTCACCACCCTACTTGATAATCATTAATTCAAAATAATAATATATGAGAAATTAATAATTTGATTAATAGTTGAGATACTATAGGTTTTATAAATTAAATTTTTTTATTTGTGTTCCCAATGAATGATTATCCACTGTTGGGAGGTTTCTCCCGAATGATTTAAATTTATGAATTTTTCAAAAATATTTACTTACATCTAAAAACTTTTTAATTCCTCCATGATTATTTTTATAGGCATTAAATCCACAGTATTCGGGAATAAAAAATCTCAAAAATGGCATGTGATCCAAAAGTCCACCTGCGGCGCTTGTATCTTTTGATAGGATGTATAACATTTCTACCGCTTCTTGTAATTGGGCATTGTTATCAGCCAATCTGAATAGAAAAAAAATTATATAAATGTTAGAGTTCAGGTTGAAATTTTATAATTAGAAACAAATTTGTTAAAAAATGGTGGTAAGGTATATAATTAAATATTATTATATATTTACCAATTAAGGCGCTTCAAACGAGTCTCGGTTTTTGACTTGTGATTGCTTTGCCCTAGGCGGCTCGGCAATCTAGTGAAATTTTTATATTTTTCAGCTAAATATGTTTTTTCACGAAAGTCTTGAATCACTTATTTTAAAATGAACTTATTGATTGATTAAGGCAGGTAAATCAAAATATCGACTTAAGGGAAAAAGCCATGCGGCATAAAAAACCCTGATTCATTGATAAACACAATGAAAACGATTACATGAGGAATTCACGAAACAGACAGGAATTCACATTTTTCGAGCGAGCCCGGCAATTGCCGTCACGCACCCTTTTGATAAATTTTGGTTTCGATTTGGAATAGAGATTTTGATTAATTTTTTAATCAGATTCCGTTCTCGACGTACAAAAGAATGGACACTCGATCGAGAGCGGCGTTGGCGTCACACACCTTTGAACAGGTTTCGGTTTTGAATTAGATTTTGATTCGTTCGGAATCGGATTTTCGTTGAGAAAATCGGTTGCCTCGGTAGGCATAAGATCCATTAATATTTCGCTTATGACGAATTGACTTTGAAAGTCGAGACCGGCCACGAGGGAGCTCCGCACGCACCGACAGATTAGATTGACGAGTCGATACGAACTGCGCTCAACGGCGCGAGCAGTAACCCCCACTTCGGCATGTGGACGTACTGCGCTTGCGCTTGGACGCTTAGAGGAACACGGTGCGACTTTTATTGCTATGGTAATGGGTTGTCGCATCGTGTTCCTCTTAAGCGTCCTAGCGCAAGCGCAGTATGTCCACATGCCAAAGTGGGGGTCACTGGTCGTGCCGTTGAGCAGTTCGTATCACTGGCCGCAATGCCGGTCTCCGCACACACACATTCGCTCTCTCCCTTCCCTTCAATCTTCTGGTGGATTCGGAAACTATACATCAAGCCCGGTTGTAAATAGGGTGTTTTTGTGCCTGAAGCCGGAAACATTCTGACTATTGTGTATACTGGGCTGCCGATTTCAGGCGCAAGAACACACTCCATTTTCAATTACAAAAAAAAACAAGAACATTTTCCGGAAAAAGCTCTCTGTCCAAACTATTATAATTGCCTTCAGATTAAGTGTTAAGAATATTTTGTTCAACAATTCATCCTCTCAGGTGTATAGTGGATCAAGCAAAACGGATACTCGTTTGAAGCGCCTTAAGTGGTGACTGCCCAGTAAGTAATAATTTAAATAACTTGAGGTAATGATTGATAATATTTCTTCATTCAACTTACTTTGAGCCACTTACTAAACTCCAAATATTGTTCAACATCGAGATTCTCGACTGTTTCAAAAAATTTTTTATCACACCATTTTCCGAATTTTTTTCGAGGGTCTTGATTAAGGAATTCACATTGTCCAAAATTAAATCCTCCATCGATCGTTTCCCGAATCCTAGATCTTTCAAACTTTTAAGCGTAAACCTAGAAATTAATAAACAATCATTTTTGCAGCGATATTTTAGTTTTACTAGGAAATAAATATGAGCGCTAATCGCGCGATTTTTTTGTTGTTTTCCGCAATTTCAAAATTAAAATATAAACCATACAACAATTTTTTCCCTTAAAAATGAGGAAATGATGGGTCCCAGGAATTGAATTGTAATTTTATTTACCTTCTGTGATCGCTCCATACTTTTGCTTCTGTAAAAACCATTCCTCTTCTAACACCCATTGTTCTGTACCGAAATGAAAAAGTATCTGGTCGTCCATCAAATTCTGGTCGACTTAACATTTCCATTACTGCCTCTCGCCCAGAAACCAAAATTAACGGTTTCGCAAATCCCAAGTGTAGGCCCACAACTGGCCCATATTTTTCCGCCAGGTAGGAAAAGGCACAGGAAAAATATTTTTTTTCTTTCAATAGTTGTTCCATATCCAACATATTGCCGATTATTGGCAAACCTCTTGGTCCTGAAATTTTATTCATTGACGGTCAGAAAAATATGAACAAAAGGTACCGGAAAACGGGGTAATTTCAAATATGTGGGGTAAAATGGGACATTCCTAATTTGTTAGTTTAAATCACTTAAGGGGGCTTTAACCACAATCTGGAATCAGTTAAAGCATCAACTGGTTCTAGATTCGGGTGAAAACACCTTTAAGTAATTTAAACTATTAATTTATAAATGTCCTAATTTACCCCACATGTCCGAAATTACCCCGCTTGACGATGCACCCCGAATTAGTCTGTTATTATTGTTTTTTTATTAATTTTTCTTAAACATGTATACTAGGCTGGCTCAAGAAAGAAAAAGTTTCAGATAAAAAAAAATGTTTCAATATTTTTTGTAAATTATGTTTGAAACAAACAAAATTTTTTTAGATCCTCATAAACAAATAAATTCCATAGTTGTACGTATTTTTTATTTATTTTTTTTTTAATTCGAAATATTTTATTTTATTTCATTTGTAATGATGTTGAGGAATTTGAAGGTTCAAAGTCCAGAGTTCTCAATTCTAAATCTTCCGAATCGAAAAAATTTCAAATGTAAATCAATAAAATTACAGAATTTTCTAATCGTAAAACTTGAAGCTTGCATAATTTTTATTTAATCAAGAGAATTAAGAACTCTCCCATTTCTAAAATTAACAATTTAAAAATTTACAATTTTGAAAATTTACAATTCAAAGTTCTAAGATTTTGAACATTCACAATTTAAAATTCTTTCATTTTAAGAATTTGCAGTTGACAATTCTTAAACTTTAAAAATGTACAAATAAAAATTCCTAAATTTCAATGATTTTTATGATTTTCAAGATAACAAGTCAATTTTTTCATTCTAAATCTTCAAAATTGATTAAATTTTCAATGTAAATGATTAAAATGACATAATTTTTGTTTGTAAAACTTAAAACTTGAATAATTTTTAATTTTAAATTTCTGAAATTATCCAATTTTTAATATTTATATTTTAAAGCTTTGTAATTTCAAAAGTTTTTTATAATAGTTCAATAATTATTGTTAAAAATTGGAAATCTTTCAGTTCTAAAAATTAGAAATTCAAATTTTTTGGAAACTTTTAAAATTTTTTACATATGGGACATTATTTCTTGAGTTTACACTTTCAAAAAACCAAAGCTGTCCAATATAAGTCAAACTTGATCAGACTGTTATGCTATTGGTTAGTATTGTATGGAGGAAATTTTTATTATTTTTGGGCAAACCAATTTTTTTGTTTTCCAGAAATTTTTCTGGATCTTTTCTTGAAATTGAGATAAAATATTTTGAAATTAATTTTATTATTAGGTTGAAACTTCGATTATTTTTTTGACAATTCAACAATTTTTTTGGAAAGTCATCCTTTTTGTTTGAAAATTCGGTTAAACATCAACTTTTTTTATTCAAAATTCATATTTTGGTTTTGAAAATTTGACTCTTTTGTAGAGAATTTATTTTTTCGACTCTTCCTTGTTTGAAAATTCACCTCATTTATTCAAACTAATCTGTTTTAGTTGACGCTTCAAGCACTTTTTTGAAAAATCGTTCTTAGTCTTTTTGAATATTAATTTTAATTTATAATTTAAATATTCCATTTTGTGCTGAGAAATAATTTCTTTCAGTTGAAACTTTATATTTTTTGCTGGAAAATTAATCTTCCTGATTGAAAATTCATCTTTTTGGTTAAAAATTTATCTATTTTAGTTGAAGACTGATCAAATTATTTAAAAAATTATTACTCTGGTTAGAAGCATAACTATTTTGTTGAAAATTAATTTTTTGATTGAAAATCCCTTGTCTAATGAATATTTAGATTCTATATTTTTGGTTAACAATTCATCATTTTCAGTTGAATTTACAACCATTTGATTTAAGTTGATATTTTTAAATTGAATATTCAAATTTTTGGTGGAAAATCTGCCTATGTGGCCAAAAATGCATTTTTTTCAAGTTAGAATTATCATTTTCAACTGAAAATATAAATATATTCCATTTTTGGATGAATATTGATTTATTTTCTGTTGTATTCTGAAGAAAATTTTTCTCTGAACTAATCATAATTTCAGTTGGAAATTCATATTTTTGGTTAAACATTGGAAAATTTTATTGTGAATAATTTTTTTTTATGTGAAAATTAATTTTTTAAATAAAAATTTATACATTATATTTTTGATTGAAAAATCATCTTTTTAGGTTGAAAATTACACCATTTGGTTAAAAAATTATCCAATTTAATTGTTCTTGTTGATACTTTGTTACAAATTAAATTTTTTGTTGAAGGATAACCATTTCAGTTGAAGATTCATCTCTTTGGTTGAAATATTATAATTTGAGTAAAAAATTAATTTTTTGTTTGGAAAAGCAACCATTTGGTTGAAAATCCGTATCTTTTGTTGGAAATGCGATATTTCCACCTTAAACGACATAGAGAAAATGTTTAAAAAATAAATAAAAAATTCATCTGCTGTAAATATGTCAAAAATGAAATCCTCTAACCTGGTGGAAAATCAGGATCTCGTCGCCAGTCGAGTAAAATTTTAATGATCACGAGCAATACACAAGTGATTAGAAGGAACCACATTGTATAGTTTTGCTTTAAAACGTTGAACACTGTCAATCAAGAAATAATCGAAGTAACTGAATACAAAATTTTTCAAAAATTGACTTCACTTTAGGTCGACCTGTTCTACTCAAATTTAATTTTTCGATATAAGTGTTTCATTCGAATATGCAGTATTTAACTGAAAAATGATCTAGAGTCATTGCTTACAATGATAATGAAATTGCATTTTTTTTGTGTGTGAAAATATCCAATATGAGACCGAAACTCTTATGTACAATTTCATAAGCCAAAATCCGTATCTTTCCGCTGTGAGCTCAGTTAAATCCTAAATATAGACTGAATATTGTATAAAGTTTATAAAATAAAATTAGGAAATAATCTATAAAAATAAACAATCATATTGCAATGAAAATGTATGATTATATGGTGCTCATTTCACGAGCACTTTGCTTTCCGTTAGCAAATGTACTTGTTTCCTCATAGAGGAAGCATAAGTGATTTTTTTTCAAATAGACAAACCAAAATATTCATTTTGCTCAATTTAAGAATAGAAATTTACCAAAAATACAAAATTACGAAATAATACGAAAAATTTTCAAATACAAAGACAACTCAGACAAATAAAATTTTGTATTCGAAATGATAATTTTTCGAGCTGGAAAAGGGTAGGGAAAAGTTCGGTCAGACCCTGTCCTTTTCCCAGCTTCATGATTTCTTTTCAAAAATTGTCAGAATTACTCTTTCTTGCATCAATTTTGAATAATGTTAGTGATACAATTTTTACTAAAAAAAATCGAGTTTTCAAATGTTCTAAATCACCATAGTTTCTTTACTCTTCAACAAAGGGTATAAATGCTAAGGACCAATCAATTTGTTTCGAACCAAGGAATCTTTTATATTCTTGCATCAACTTTCAATTATGTTGAAGAAAAAAGTTTTACCTTAAAAACCCGTATTTTCAAATATTATGCATTTCCATAGCTTCCTTACTCTTGAATAAAATGTACTGATATTATAGGTCAATCGAATTGATTCGAATCAACACATCTTTTCTGTCCTTGCATCAACTTTGAATCATTTCAATTTGAAATTGTGACCATAAAACCCGTTTTTCAGAATATACAAATTGCCATAACTTTCCCACACTTTAATGAAATGTATTAATATTGTAGGTCAATCGATTCATTTCAAGCCAAGGAATCTTTCATATTCTTGCATCAACTTCGAATTATTTCGAAGACAAAAGTTTTAACTTTAAAAAACGGTATTTTCAAATAGTATGCATTACCATAACTTCCGTATTCTCCAATGAAATGTATTCATATTCGAGGTCAATCGATTCAACTCGTATCAACACATCTTTTCTGTCCTTGCATCCACTTTGAATTATTTCAATGAAAAAAGTTTGACTATGAAAACCCATTTTCCAAAATATGTAAATTACCATAACTTTCCTACTCTTTACTAAAAAACATTATTATTATAAGTCAATAAATTCGTTTCCAACCAAGAAATCTTTCATATTCTTGTATCAACTTTGAATTATGTTGAAGAGAAAACTTTTACTTTAAAAAACGGTATTTTCAAATAGTATGCATTACCATAGCTTCCGTACTCTTCAATGAAATGTACTCATATTCGAGGTCAATCAATTCAACTCGTATCAACACATCTTTTCTGTTCTTGCGTTAACTTTGAATTATGTCAATTTAAAAATTTTTGCTATAAAAAACATTTTTTCAAAATATATAAATTACCATAACTTCCCTATTCTTTAATGAAATTTATTAATATTCTAGGTCAATCGATTCGTTTCCAACCAAGACATCTTTTATATCCTCGCATCAACTTTGAATTATATTGAAGAGAAAAGTTTTACTTTAATAAACGGTATTTTTAAATATTATGCATAAACATAGCTTTTTCCCCCTTTGATAAAATGTATTAATAGTATAGGTCAATTGTTTTTACTCGTATAAACACATCTTTTCTGTTCTTGCATCAACTTTGAATTATTTCAATTTAAAAAGTTTTACTGTAAAAAACCGATTTTCAAAATATACGAATTACCATAACTTCCCTACTCTTCAATGAAATGCATTATAATTATAGGTCAATCGATTTATTTCCTACCGAGGATTCTTTTATATTCGTGCATCAACTTCAAATTATGTTTTTTCATTATATTATATATTTATATATATTATATATATTATATGATACATATATACATATACATACATTATATTATTATAATTATTCAAATTATGTCGGAGAGAAAAGTTTTACTTGAAAAAACCGTATTTTCAAATATTATTCATTACCATAGCATCCTTATTTTTCAATAAAATGTATCAATATTATAGGTCAATCGATTCGACTTGATTCAGCACATCATTTCAGTTCTTGCATCAACTTTGAATTACGTTAATGAAACAATTTTTGCTATACAAAAACGTTTTTCACAATATATAAATTACCGTAACTCCCCTTCTCTTTAATGAAATGTATTGATATTGTAGGTCAATTGATTCGTCCTGAACCAAGGAATTTTCTATATTTTTGCATCAACTTTGAATTATGTTGAAAGAAAAAGTTTTACCATAAGGAACGTCATTTTCAAATATTATGCATTACCATAGCTTGCTTCCTCACTCTTCGATAAAATGTATCAATATTATAGGTCAATCGATTCGCCTCGAATCAACACATCTTTTCTGTTCTTGCATCAACTTCGAATTATGTTAATGAAAAAAGTTTTACTGTAAAAAAACGATTTTGAAAATATATAAATTATCATGACTTCCCTTCTCTTTAATAAAATGTATTGATATTACAGGTCAATCGATTCGTTTCAAACTGAGAAATATTTTATATCCTTGCATCAACTTCGAATTGTGTTGAAGAAAAAAGTTTCACTATGAAAACCGTATTTTCAAATATTATTCATTACCATAGCTTCCTTATTCTTTAATAAGATGTATCAATATTATAGGTCAATCGATTCGACTTGACTTAACACATCATTTCTGTTCTTGCATCAACTTTGAATTATGTCAATTTAAAAATTTTTGCTATAAAAAACCTTTTTTCAAAATATATAAATTACCATAACTTCCCTATTCTTTAATGAAATGTATTAATATAGTAGGTCAATCGATTCGTTTCCAACCAAGAAATCTTTTATATCCTCGCATCAAGGTTGAATTACATTGAAGAGAAAAGTTTTACTCTAAAAAACGGTATTTTCAAATATTATGCATAACCATAGCCTTCTCACTCTCTGATAAATTGTATTGATAGTATAGGTCAATCGTTTCGACTCTTATCAACACATCTTTGCTGTTTTTGCATCAACTTTGAATTATGTCGATTCAAAAAGTTTGACAGTAAAAAACCGATTTTCAAAATATATAAATTACCATAACTTCCCTACTTTTCAATGAAATGCATTATTATTGTAGGTCAATCGATTCATTTCATACCAAGGAGTCTTATATATTCCTGCATTACCTTCAAATTATGTCAAAGAAAAAAGTTTTACTTTAAAAAACCATATTTTCAAATATTATTCATCACCATAGCTTCCTTATTCATCAATAAAATGTATCAATATTATAGGTCAATCGATTCGACTTGATTCATCACATCATTTCTATTCTTGCATCAACTTTGAATTATGTAAATGAAAAAATTTTTGCTATAAAAAACCGTTTTTCAAAATACATAAATTACCATAACTTCCCTACTCTTTAAGGAAATGTATTAATATTGTAGGTCAATTGATTCGTCTTGAACCAAGGAATCTTCTATATTCCTGCATCAACTTTGAATTATGTTGGAGGAAAAAGTTATACCATAAGGAATCTCATTTTCAAATATTATGCATTACCATAGCTTCCTCACTCTTCAATAAAATTTACTAATATTATAGGTCAATCGATTCTACGCGAATCAACACATCTTTTCTTTACTTGCATCAACTTTGAATTATGTAAATTTAGAAAGTTTTAACATAAAAAACCGTTTCTCAAAATATATAAATTACCATAACTTCCCTACTCTTCAATGAAATGCATCAATATTATAGGTCAATCGATTCACTTCGAACCAAGCAATATTTGATATCCTTGGATAAATGTTGAATTATGTTGAAGAAAAAATTTTACTATAAAAAGCCGTATTTTTAAATATTGTGCAGGACCATAGCTTCCTTACTCTTCAATAAAATGTATGAATATTATAGACCAATCGATTCGACCGAAATTAACACATCTTTTCGGTCTATGCATCAACTTTGAATTATGATAATGAAAAAAGTTTTACTATAAAAAACCGGTTGTCAAAATATATAAATTACTATAACTTTCCTACTCTTTAATGAAATGCATTGTTATTATAGGTCAATCGATTCGACTTGAATCAACACATCTTTTCTGTTCTTGCATCAACTCTGAATTATGTCAATTTAAAAAGTTTTACTGTAAAAACAGATTTTCAAAATATATAAATTATCATAACTTCTCTATTCTTTAATGAAATGCATTATTATTATAGGTCAATCGATTCATTTCATACCAAGGATTCTTTTATATTCTTGTATCAACTTCAAATTATGTCGATGAATAAAGTTTTACTTGAAAAAACCGTATTTTCAAATATTATGCATTACCATAGCTTCCTCACTCTTCAATAAAATGTATCAATATTATAGGTCAATCGATTCGACTCGAATCAACACATCTTTTCTGTTTTTGCATCAATTTTTTTTACGGTAATAAAGAAAGTTTCACGTTAAAAAACCGATGCTCAAAATATATAAATTAGCATAACTTCCCTACTCTTTAATGAAATGCATAATTATTATAGGTCAATCAATTTATTTCGTACCAAGGTTTTTTTTATATTCTTGAATCAACTTCAAATTATGTCGAAGAAAAAAGTTTTACTATAAAAAACCGCATTTTCAGAAATTATGCATTCCCATAGCTTCCTTAATCTTCAATAAAATTCATTAATATTATAGGTCAATCGATTGGACTCGAATCAACACGTTTTTTCTGTTTACGCATCAGCTTTGAATTATGATGATAAAAAAAGTTTTACTATGAAAAAACTATTTTCAAAATGGCTCTCCTATTATCATGAAAAATGTAGAGGCGTGCGCAAGACAAAAGTCGCTCAGTCGACGGGAGCGATTTTGGTCTTGCTGAGTTAGTGAGTTACAAAGACCGGTCTGATTTCTGATTTTTGTCAATTTTTATGATTCTTTAATTTTTGGAAAAACGTACTTCGAGGTCTTCTCTTTAAAATTTGCTAAAAAAAAATACAAAACTATTTACTGGTTCTGTAATTATCATTAAATTTAGAGACGTGCGCAAGATAGACAAAATTCGCTGGGTCGACGGGAGCGATTAGTCTTGAGCGCGCATCAACACTTTTTATGATAATTACAAAACCAATAAATATTTTTGTAGTTTTTTGGGCTCATTTTTAAGACAGAGTTTTCCTTTATTTTCTCAGAAGTCAAAATTCAATCCCAAAAATTGACAAAGAACCAAAATTAGACCGGATTTTCTGACTCACTAACTCAGCAAGACCATAATCGCTCCCGTCGACCAAACGATTTTTGTCTTGCGCACGCCTTCACATTTTTGATGATAATTAGAGAACCAGTAAACATTTTCTCAGTTTTTTTGGACTCATTTCAAAAAGAAGAAGATATTGAGGTTCATTTTGTGTAACTTAGAAGTTTTACCATTACTTTTCTAGATTTTTTCAGGAGTTCAAATTGAATCACGAAAATTGGCAAAAATAAAAAATTAGACCCGTCTTTCCAATTTACTAACTCAGTCTCTATTCAACAAAAATACTGAGAAAAAAACTTATTTAACGCATGAATTCTGTAAACTTTATTATAAATAATTAGTCTATATTTTTTCACACAAATCGACCATTCTCAGGCTACTTATTAAAACGGTTTTTCGCTAAAATTAGTTCAAAGTGATTATTGTGCCTATCCGTATAATTTTTAGTGCTCTCATGCAGTAAAAATGCTAATTTTTATTGATTATTTCTCAAATTTATTTATTGAGCTTTATAGAATTATAAAGTTATATTTGAGATTTAACTGTAAACTTACTCGCATCGGAAAAATACGGATTTTGGGCTTTTGCAATTGTACACAAGAGTTTCAGTATAATGTTGCTTATCTTCTTCTTGGAAAAACTGTTCTCCTGGAGGGATCTGTATGATAAAAATTATCTATCTTATCCAAGTCGAATCAAAACAAAAAATCTAAAAACAAAAAGAGCACTAAAAAAAATGAAAAACAGAATGACATACAAAATTATAAGGTTATTGAATTCAAAGGATTGTTCATTAAAATGAATATAGTTTTCTCAAAAAATGTGTAGTGATAAGATCTCACATACTTTGCTATCGAAAACATGATTGATTGTGACATTGTGTAAATATGACTTTTAGTAGCTATTTCAAGTTTTTTTCATTTATTACTACAAATTACGAATTTTTTGCACCATCAATTTTATAAATCAAGATTTTCAAATAAGTAATTTTATTTTATGATACAATTTATTTCTGAAGGTTTCTAAACAACATTTATACAAGAGAACATTTTTCTTAATAATTGCTTAATATTGGGAAATAGTTCTGGTAAATTTATAACAAACTAGTTAAATGAATCACAAAGTTGAATTTTGGACCTGAAATTATACACTTTTAACCAAGTGATTTAAATTTTTAATGAAAAAATGAAATAAAATTCAGCAACTGTTGGTTCTTGCGCTTCGCGCTCGATAGTACAATTATCTCGCGCTTCGCGCTCGGTCTTAGTATATTCCCAACATTTGTGCACAGGCCTTTTCAAATAAAATGTAGGTCAAAACACTGAAAACTGTCATTTGGTGATTGTGAATTCTCTATCGCTAAAGCTCTTAGAGCTTTAACAAACACATTTTCATTACGCATCTCGTGCTTCGCACTTGATTTTGACCAAAATGTGGACTTTACTACATTATGAAACACTATTATATCAAATGTGTATTAGATATAATTCTGTACCACGGCCTGAGATTGCTTATTCAGATATTGCAAAATAAAGTACAATTTTTATTTATGATGATAACTCCAATAATTGTTCCTTATTTTGCATTAAATTATACTTTTAGCTACCCTGGAAAATGTATTTTTATATATGTCTAGAATTCATGTGTTGTTTATTTTAATGACACATTCGTTCCGCAACACTCCTACGGTCCAGATTGCTGATCAATCTCTCTAGCGATCACCCCAAGCGAAGATCCTCACAAAGTCAGCATATGCTTACCGATAACCTTCTTACCCTCGATTATACGTCTATCTTACTCTCCATCCGTCACCAGTGAATAGGCTATCAAGATATACGTACCCATCAACTTGTTCTATTCTCTCATCATTTATGACAATGTTGCACATTGTTTTCTCACCCTTTCCTTCAAACAACATAATTTTTGTTAGTCTTCGATTAACCCTCACACTCCCTTTGGTACTACTACTTTTATTTCTTCTCCCTTTACCCTATTTCCCACTCCTCCTAACAGACCGTGAAGTGCTTCGTTCACTCTTTCATTCCTATTTTTTCATTCGTGCCACTCCTTCCTCCCCTTTCCCTGTTTATCACTTTCCATTCCGTCCCTTCCTTTACCGCTTTCTCTACCTCATTTCATGTACCTTCCGCTCTTTTCCTGTCTTTTCTCCTTCATCATCCTTTCGTGCTCTCTCTCTCTCTCCCTCCCTCCCCCCACCCTCTCTCTCTCTCTCTCTCTCTCTCTCTCTCCTGTTGAGTCTCTTTTTTCCATTTCCCCTCCACTCCATTTTCTCACACTCTCCTTCATTATATCTTCACTTTCCCTGCATTCATTTTCTCTCCAACCTCTCCCCAACCTCTCCTAAACCCCTCTTCTCATCTCGGTCTCACCTCTTCCCTGACCTTATCAATCACTCCTTCAAGTTTTTCAATCAACCTAGCAGCCCATTCTCAATTTCTTTTCCTTCTTTTCATCACTAATATCCCCACCTTGCTTTAGATCAACACATATCATTGTCGCGATCACCGGAAAGTGTTCTATGCCTATCACGTTGCTCATTTCCATTCTAACCATCAGCTTTCTTATTCTTTCTTCTGCCAGAATTCTTCTATTACGGTGTCCCCTATTCCCGCGCCCATTCCCCTTCTTCAGCCCCCTAGTATTTCCGTTACAAATGAACCATCCCGCCTCTCCTAACAAGTTCAGTAGCCTCCTACCTTCCCGATCTCATTTCCTTCTGTTCCAAATTTCTCATGAACACCTCCTTTTCTTTATCCCATACCTCTCCCCCTTGTTCCACGGTCCATGCAATTAAGTCGCTCCTATTAGGACCAGCCTATCCTTTTTTTCCTTCGTTCATTTCCTTATTGTTCTCCATCCTCCCTCTTCTCCCCTTCTCCTGTACACGCATACTACATCCACAATAACTTTTCCTAATTTTATTCTTCTAACTGTTGTTCTGTCCCTTTCTTCTATATACTATCCCTTTTCTTCCTCTAGCACCAGTTTCATTCTTACCCCTGACACCATGCCACCTATTTCTCTCCCTTTCACGTGCTCTTTACTCGCTGCTTGCATCTTCAACTCATATGCTTTCAGTAATATTCTTTTTATGATTTTCATCTCCTTCTCATCCACTCACGTGTCACTCATCATTATCACATCCCACCTCTGCAATTCTCCTCAAAATCCTTTGTCCTTGTTTTTTAATCCTGACACGTTCCAGAAAGCTACTTTCACTGCACTATTTTTGCATTTCTCTTCTTCCTTTCTTGCATTCAAGTCCTCTTGTCACCCCCCCCCCCCCCATTCCACCATCCTTCCCACCACTTGTGTTCCCCTTTTTCTCACCTTCGTCCCCTTCCTTCATTACACGTTTAAAGAAATGAATCTTTAACCTACAATAAAAATGAACTAAAAAAAAAATTTCCTACCAAAAGAGACGAATCCAAAACAAAATACACTGTCAACCAAATTTTTTAATTTTAAATTCAAAAAAAAATTTTTTTCTAATTGCAAGCAAAATAGTTCAATCTTCAACCAATGAAATTAAAAGTTAAATAAAATGGTTCAACCTTCAGTCAAGTAGTTGAATTTTCAAGAAAAGAGAGGAATTGACAAGAAAAAATTTAATAGTTAGATTTCCCGCCAAAAATATTAGATTTCAACAACAACGAAAAAAATTAGTTTTTATCAAAATAGTTTAACTTTCAATTAAGTAGTTGAATTTCCACCAAAAAAAGATGGATTCACTGTAAAAAATTTAATAGTTAGATTTTCCACTAAAAATATCAATTTTCAACAACAAAGAGACGAATTCTCAATATAAGATTTCAACATCTGAAATCAACAAAATCAATTCTTATCAAAGTAGTTTAACTTCAAATCAACTAGTTGAATTTTCCTTCAAAGATTGGTTAAAGATATTTAAGCAAATAATAGATTTCTCAACAAAAAGAGATGAATTTTAAAGCAAAAATATAATTGTAGACTTTTCATTTGAAAAGAATTAACTTTAAGGGAAAAAACAAGAATGAAAAGCAGAAAAGAATGTTTGTTAAAAACATGGGGAAAAAGAGGAATTCTTTAAAAAAGGGGAAAAGGAGGCCGAATAGGGGAAAAAGAATTAATTCTTTATTGCAATCCTTTTCTCATAAAATAAAAATTAAATTCTGTTTTAACCCCTCCTTCTACGTCATTGATCATCACAACCCCTGCTAACCCCTTCCCCACCACCTGGAAGTCTGATGTAGATTTTGAACCGATCCACAATTGATAAAAACAATGGCTATGAAAATAAATATGTAAATTGAAAAAGTATTAACGTTTTGAGATCAGAAGTTTGCAGTTTGGTGGAGCGGTTACTGTTCCATTTATTCCTGTCATACAAGGAAACGGTTCGCCAGGTGCCAAAGAAAAATTAAATTTTTGTAGGAGGCAAGCTGTGAATAATAGCAAACTATCTTTTGAGAATGTGCCACCTATGCATCTCCTTCGACCTGAAATCACAAATTTGAGAAATTTTAAACGTCATTACAGTATTCGAATTCATATTTCGCGCCCCAGACAACATTTAAATTCCGAAATAGTGGTGGCGCGAAATTTAAATTGAAAGATCTTACTTCTTTTTAAAAATCACGAGAAACTTTTTTTCATAATACAAAATTGTAGATGGAGTACCTTGGCTTCTCTTTTATTATTTTCAATTAATAGTGTGTCCTGTATCAAATATTAAAATAAAAATTACCTGCTCCAAAAGGCATAACCCATGAATCTTCGACAAATTCTCCTTCATCATTGATGAATCTTTCCGGCCGAAAATTTTCAGGATCAATCCAATGTTCCTTATCCATATGAATACTCGTTATATTGGCCAAGAGTGCATAATCCTTTTTTATTTTATACCCAAATAATATGGAATCTTTCAGTGCACGGTGAGGTAAAAGTGTTGGTACGACGTGAGAAACCCTGAAAACTTCCGCTATCGTTGCATTCAGATATGGCAAACTGAAAAAAAATTATTTAATTATTTAATAAAAAACAAAAATGGCGCACTACGCGCGCTCCATATACTTTTCTTGTTTTCACTGCATAATCATCAAATTAAAATATATGCTTCAACTTGAAGTACTTTAGAATATAATTATGAATCATAACACAAAATCTTGGATGAAAAAATTGTATCGACGTGAAGGAAACTAAAATTCCCTGCTGGGAGTGAAAAGATAGATATCCTGCCTTTTTGAATCTTTATGATGGAAAGAGATAGAGAGAATGTATCCCATCATATCCTTTTGTTAATTTAAATTCACATCCAACTTATTCAGTAGGGGAAACCGAGACTATTTGGGACGCAGGGCTATTCGGGATAGTGTAGATAACTTACTCAGTTGAATACCTAAGAGTAATCCCAGATAGCAAACTCAATTGGGCGAAGCATCTGGAGACACAATACATGAAGTTTGTCATGACACTTTGGATGTGCAGGAGAGCCTTTCTTTTGACGTGGGTTCGAAGACTTGAAATGCTTGTATAGCTCTGCTTCTCCTTTCTTAAACAAAAGCTCCTATATACAGCCGTAGTCTGGTTGCCTCGGGTAAAACTCAAAATGATGCAGGACAGTTAGAAGCCTAGATACACTAGGCTAGAAGCCTAGATACACTAGGCTCTAAAGTGACATCAGTATACTACCATTTGTATAGGAATGAGAAAGATATAATAATAAAGCTCTCCAATTTTACCCAGACGTTTCGCATCTGCATTCCAAGCAGAGACATGTGCTAAGCGAATGGAAACTCATTCCATCAAAGGGATATCTGATACACAGAAGGTTCGAAAGAAGAGGGGCGATCAGGAGCAGAAATCTATGACAGCACGAGCAGGACAGAGGCATGGATCCAACTTGGGCGGCAAGCCACTGTCTTTCGGGCGGAGGTCCTGACCGTCTTTCGCTGCGGTGAGACATTGATGATGAAAAACGCACTGGTAGGCAGACTACCATCCGCTCGGCAAGCCAGGGAGCATGATCTGCAGTTGGAAAATATGACATAAAAACAGGCCTGGTTTGGAAATGCAGAAGTGCATTAAACCTACTTGCAGAAAACAACAACGAGACCCTCACATGAGTTCCTGGTCATACAGGTAGCAAGAACAACGGAAAACCGGACCAGTTGGCGAATAGCGACACAGCAATGTAGTACATGAGCAGAAAACCGGTAATGGGACTAGCGTCTTGCTGCATCGTGACTGCTATTAGAAGCTGGATTCGGACGAACCACAGCGGGTACTGGGAAAAACACAGATTTGCCGAAAAGCGAAAGCCATCCTAGACTATACGTACAGAATGGACAGAGCCAGGAAAATCGTGAGATTACTCAAGAAAGACCTGAGGATTGTGGTTCAGCTGCTCACAGAGTACAACTACAGGGATATTGAAATATCCCTGCATATCTTACGCCAGTGCTTGGCATTAGGTAGGCTCTCGCAAGAAATCTGTTAAAAGTTGATGTTGGTTGTAATTTTGGAAATACTAACGGAAGGACAAG
Source organism: Andricus quercusramuli (assembly GCA_932178445.1). Lineage (NCBI taxonomy): Eukaryota > Metazoa > Arthropoda > Insecta > Hymenoptera > Cynipidae > Andricus > Andricus quercusramuli. Next base: position 14,947 of record CAKNXH010059684.1, on the reverse strand, counting down.
ATGTTGAGGGTTCGACTTGTCTTGTCTTCGGCCAATGCATCGATAATTGTTCTTGGAAATTCAACGGTCGACTTATTGTTCCGTTTGGGCATGTGTCCGGTGGCCAGGTAATTGGCATGAACGAACTACCTCGTTCGACAGTGGGAAGGACGAGACACGATTTTCTAAAAAATCAGCTCAGTTCTGTTCAGTTTGAGAGTCTGGAGCGAGTGGTCGTGCCTTTGGAGGCAGATACAAGTGTTCTTCAGTGTTTGATTCTAGTATTGCCTTTGGAGACAGATTGCCTACTCTCGTTCTGTTGGTGGAGGCAACTGACCGCGCTTCCTTCAATTTGGGAGGCAGTGTATGTACTTTATTGGTAAGTTATTTTTGAAGGCACCTTGCCGAATCATCCAAGTTCACATGCAAAGGCCCTATCCTCATGACTGTTGTTCTCGTTCACCCGCAAAGGCACGAGCCTCATGACTGTTGTTCTCGTTCATCCGAAAAGGCTCTAGCCTAATCCTCACGTGGGGGCCTAGTTTGCCCGTTTCCTTTCAACTGCTTGGCGAACGCGTGGCTTGTCTAACTTCCTTGGAGATTTCCTTGGCCTATTTCTTCGAATGCTTCTTTGGCATACTCTCTTGTCGGCTGAAGTGCCCTATTTCTAGTGAACGCTAGAGTTTCCTCCTTCCTTTGGAGATTTGACATGTCTGCTTCTTCGAAAGATGGATGTATCGAATCACGTATGACATCTCAATCTCAAGGACCGATAAAGGGCTGGCCTTTTTTTTCATCACTTGATTTCACGAAATTACTGACTGACTATTGAGAGCGAATAGTTACGGGTGTGGTACAACTGGCTTCATAGCTTGAGCGACAGAGAAGCCCCTAACGGGGGCCCGCTCGCTCATCAAATAACTAACTGACAAACTAAATAAAAATTCTTAAATTTTATGATTTTGGAAATCAATCACCAAGGTATCAATTCTGAATCTTCCACATCAAAGAAGCTTCGAATAATAAGCATCAAAATTGCAGAATTTTCCATTTCCTTGCAACTTGCAAACATTTTTATCATGAATTTTTAGAGTTAACAACGCTTCCATTTCTAAAATTTGCAATACCAAGTTCTATAATCATGAAGAGTTACATATAACATTTCTTGAGTTGAAGATTAACAATTGATATTCTTCAATTTTGAATGATTCAAATTATTGAAAAATTCTACTCACTTATTTTTATAATCGAGGGAAGGTAATGTTTCAGTCCCAAATACTCTGTTGAGTTCTTTTTGTATTTTTTTCTGTATTTCTTGTTTCACAGAAATGTAAACAATTAGAAATCCCAAGCTGTTGTTTGTAGTTTCAAAACCAGCACCAAAAAAGTCCTTGATTAGTGCAAAGAGCTCTAATTCTTTATGAGCATAAAAATTGGATTAACAATAGAATTTATATCTTTAGATTAAAAATTCCAGCAAATTCTAATTTTTCAAATTTTACCATTAAAAATTGATGTCGGATCATTTTTTCTTTTTTCTATTTCTTTCATATATGCACTTATCATATTGTGGGGAACATCTTTTGCTTTCATATCCTTATGTCTGGCTAGTTCTGCCTAAAAAGTTTTTATTCGAAATTTTCGTGAAAGACTCTAAAATGAATTATATAAATTTAGGAAAACATTTTTTGATGTTCACCTACCACTAGAAACTGGTTAATCCCTTCATGATGTTCCTTTAAGGCATTGAATCCACTATATTCTGGAATCAAAAATCTCAAAAATGACATATGATCCAAAAGTCCGCCTGTTGCATTTGCATGTCTGACTGAATTGTAAAACATATCAACAGCTTCTTGTAATTTAGCATTGTCGCCAGTCAATCTATGATAAAAAAATGTCCACAAAATTAGACAACTTTTCAGTTTAGGTTAAAATTTTATAATTACGAATAAATTTCTCGAAAAGTATGGGAAGATAGGAAGCATTTAAGTGGTATGCGTCCAGTCACTGATTATTTCAATAACTTGCGATAATAATTGATAATCTTTCTTGATTTAACTCACTTTGTACCACTTACAAAACTCCAAATATTTTTTAGGATGGAGAGTCTCGAGTGTTTTGAAAAATTTGTGATCACACCGTTTTCAGAATTTTTTTCGAGGGTGTTGATCAAGGAATTCACATTGTCCAAAATTAACTTCTCCATTGATCGTTTCCCAAATCCTAGATCTTTTAAACTTTTATGTGTGAACCTAGGGATTGAATAGGAATAATTTTTATAATTACATTTTCATTAATTTTTAATACCAAATTTCCGTAAATCGTAGCATCTATTGTCTGAGATGATGGAAAAAGAAAGCTAGGAAAATATTTTTGATAATTAATGAGAATTAATAACTTAAGTGCAGAACTAAAATATAATATTTTTGTACAATATATAGACAAACAAATAAATCTCTAATGTTGTGAATCTTCTTGAAACCTAATGTTTTCTTGTTCAGAATCACTGAATTCAAATGAAAAATGTTAATATAACCTCAAATTTTCAGAAAGAAAGTAATCTAAAATTGTTGAAAGATTCTAACTCTTGTTCAAATTCGAATTGTTTTTGTTTTAAGATATCGATTCCGGTGTAAGATGCTAACATAACCTAAAATTTTTTAAAGAATTCAAATCTTGCGCAAATTATGTTTTTTATTTTAAATACCAATTTCTGGTGTAAAACTCTAACATATCCTTAAATTCTTAAAACTTCTGGACTTAACTTAAAATCTAGTTTTTTTTTATAAAAAGACCAGATTCTTACGAAATATTGTTAAACAATTCTGAATTATGTATAAATCTGGTAGCTCAGGCTGTAAGGTAATCGGCCATATCATGAGACAGATGTTGATGACAGGCTAGATATATTTGATTTTTTTGAAATCAATATTAGTTCAAATATTAATATATTCGAAATTGTAATCCTTTCCAAACTACTAACCGAAGTGATTTCATACAAACAATAGTTCATGGAGAATACATTTTTGGCAAAAAATTACAAAAATGCGTGATTCTTATGAAACGAAAGCATTTCAAATGTTTATTTTAGCATAGTTTGAAATAAATTTGAAAAGGAATTGAATATTTGAAAAGTTCAATAAATAAAATGTGAGAGAAATTGGAAAAAGTGTAGACAGCGAGAATCGAGCGCGCAGCCTTGCGGCTACGAAACCGGATGCGCTACCTAGATCTTCATTTAGAAAAATCTTAAATGTAAAAAAAGTGCATGGTTCTCCCCTTTTGGATAGGAATTCAATTGTAATTTTATTTACCTTCTGTGATCACTCCACACTTTTCCTTCTGTGAAAATCATACCTCTTCTAACACCCATTGTTCTGTATCGAAATGAGAAAGAATCTGGTCGTCCATCAAATTCTGGTCGATTTAACATTTCCATAATTGCTTCTCGTCCCGAAACCAAAATTAACGGTTTTGCAAATCCGAAGCGAAGGCCCACAACTGGCCCATGTTTTTCCGCCAGATAGGAAAAGGCACTGGAGAAATATTTTTTTTCTTTCATAAGCTTTTTCATATCCAACATATTACCGATTACTGGCAAACCTCTTGGTCCTAAAATTTTATTTATTGATGTTAAAAAGAATATGAGATAACAAAACTCGATGAGATTTTTGTAATCACCCCAATTGTTTACCAAAACCTTAACTTCTTTGTTGTTTTCCACTTTTTAATTGTATAATTTAACAAACTACAAAATAGTAGGTTTTGCCAAATTGTCGTATGAAAATCACAGAAGAATTACAAAGAAGAATATTTTGAATTTTGCAAACCGATTGAATGCTAGTTGTCTGCATCAGTGTTTTCAAACAAAGACGCTTCTTTCGAAAACAATTCTTATACAGTTCTTCCGCACTACTTCCAAAAACTCAAAACAAAATTATTATTTGCTAATAAGCCCTTCAGAAAAAAGCGTATCCGTATCGAAAGATGAACTAAATTACTAGGTTAAGATCTTCGACAACTAATTTAATTCGTTGTAACATCTTTGTAAAGTTATACTTTCTAAGAAGATGTTTCGAAGACGGAACTGTGGGTCAGAATTAGATGCACAAGTATTTGAAAAAAGTAAATCAGATTTGTCTCGATTTTTCCTCAGCCAAAGGACGTGAAACACAGATTCAAGTGACCTCTAGCTGCTGAGACCAAACCGCTATCAACCAAACTGCCTGTCTGCTTGCATATCAGCCAAGCTTCTGCAACTTCTCAGCCCAGGAAGAGCTGAGCAATGAGGAAATTATCTGGAAAACAGGAAGTTTTTTTGGCATCCTCACCAAAACGCAAAATTCTGCCCTTTTCAAAACACTCGGGCGCTTGAACAAGCTGACCTTTGGTGATTTGTTGAATGGACTTGAAATACAAGCAGAGGAAAGGGCAGCGCAAACTCCTGGGGCTTCCAGCCCATAGTAGCCAACAGGTGACTACCCTCTCTGCCGCTAATCCTTACTAGAAGGTGATCGACCCTCCACACAGCGGATCATCACCTGGAAGGACGGACCTCTCCACGCCTGATCATCAACAGAAGGTGGCGCCCCTCTTCAGCCCATCTTCACCAGAAAGTGAAAATTCTAGTCACCCTTTTAGGTCGTTTCGCAACGTTGGCCTTTTAGATATCACTGCATGCAAGTGTGCTGATTTTAAAAATTGCGGATGCCCAATGGGTCAGAAAGTACCTATACTCAAACAGGCTTTCCTTCTTGATCAGAAGGGTCCAAGATTGGGGAAAATTACTTCAGTAGACGTTCCTGAATCAGAAGAACAGCAAAAAAGAATAAGAAGATGTGAGTGTGACAATATTAGACTTGTAAAGCAAGTAAGTAAATATTCTTTTGATGATAATATTGAGGCTTCATGTTCTTTCTCTGTATTAGAGGTGAAAGAAGGTTCATCACAATCTGACTCAGAAATAAATGATAAAGAAGAAGAAGAGTATGTTCCTTCCAAAAAATAAGAAATGAGCTCTTCTAATCAATCCGGGATTCTTCTTGAAGAAACTTCTCTCGTATCCCGAAGGTTTGGTGTCAGCTTTCGTGCTCCGGCAATCATCGTTTCATCTGCATTCCAAGATGCAAATAATCTCGAACCTTCTCTTATTATAGATAGAAACAAAATCAGAAGAGAATGAAAGGAAAAAGATCTGATAAAAGCAGCACGTAAGAAATCTCCACCTCTAGGTCTGTACCTTGATGGTCGAAAGAATAAAACTCTAATTGATGTTCAAGACGACAAGTAGTTGTATCGTGACATTTTTATTGAGTAGCATATTTCTCTTGTCGGAGAACCCGGATCTCAGTATTTAGGTCATGTCACTCTAGAATCTGCAAGTGCAGAAGACATTTGTAAATGTTCATTCGATTTTGAGGAAAACGAAATTAACGGAGGGTGGAGTAAACTTCTTGTTGTTGGATCAGACGACGCTGCTGTTGACACAGGATAGAAAGGGAGTGTCATTTGCAAAGTTGAAGAAAAACTTGATAGGTCCTTTCAATGGATCATTCATCTACTTCATTTTTATGAACTTCCATTGCGAAGTCTTTTCCATCACGTGGATGGAGTAACATATGGTCTTAAATCATTCTCAGGGCCTATTGGATCTATGCTTTCTGGTTGTCAACAAAATCCTATAGTTTTCTATAAATCAATCTATAAATCAAACTAGATATCATCATGATAGAGTTCAGAAATTTACATTGGTGCCTGAAAATAGCCCAGAAATGGCACAGAATTATGGCATAAAGAAAACGGTCAAATCCCATTGTGGAGGTACTGGCGGAACTGAACTACGCAAGTTGCTCCATGTAGAGATGGCTGGTGCCCGGAAATTTCTCAAAAATTTGATTTGAGATAAATGCGTCTAAAATTAAATCATGTTACCTGGTGGAAAATTTAAACCTCGTCGCAAGTCGAGTAAAACTTTCATGATTAAGAGCAATACACATGTAATCAGAAGTAACCACATTATATATATTTTTTTTAAGACGTTGAACAAGAAAATTACAAAATAATCAGAGTGACTGAATATGAAATTTTCCAGAAATTGATTTCACTTTAGATCGACGTGTTACACTCAAATTTTATTCTAGAATCTACTTATTTTCATCAAGTACGTGATATTTATATGTTTGCAGAATGATCTGACATCATTGTCTTTAATGACTTTAGTTTTCAAGTTTATTTACAAAGAAGATAAGAAATTTATGACGTACCGCTAAGCTGGAAGGAGATTTCCGTCCCGGAAGGACTTACTTTAGCAGATCTGAACTTCGCAGAAACTGGACCTGTCGATATTGTGATCGGTGCAGGTCTTTTTTTGGAATCTTGCGTGTCTCGGAAAAATGCTGCTGTGTGACGATCGTCGGTCAACCAATAATTCAGAAAGCCTTGCTAGGTGGATTATTATGGCTGGTCCAATAGAACTTTCGTTCACACAACTGTACGATCATGTTGCACGATCTTAGGAATTTAGACATGTCACAACGTAACTGGCACATTCATAACTAGATGCACATGTTGCCTATTGGCGATGAAGCGCAAAAGGCAGAAATATGCTGAAGAAGATGAAAAAAACATCAAGTTCATGAAGGATTAGGAAGAAAATGCGGGTTTCTGACGATCAGCAGGATCTACAGAGAATTTTGTGGAGAACGGACTGTACAAAACCCGATCAGCACTTTCGTCTCAGTATAGTGACATACGGGTCCTCTTCAGCTTCCTCTACAGCTGCATGGGTTCTGAGACAAATTTGCGAAAAGAACAAGAAAAATTATCTCTTGGCCAGTCAGGTTATCATGCCAGATTTCTATGTGGAAGGATTGCTACCGGGACAGAAACTGTGGATAAGGCATGGAAACTCAAAAAGGAACTTATTCAACTTCCGCTTGCAGCACGAATAGACTAAGGAGAATGGGCTTCAAATGATCCAATCGTATTCAATGAATCGAATCATTTAACGTCTGAAAGAGCGATTTAAACTGAAAAGGGTCCCAAAACTCTTCTACTTTATGGGATCCTCAGTTGGACACCTTGAAATACTCGCGCATGGAAGTTCCATGTGCAAAGATCACCAAACAAATAAACTTATCAAAAATTGCGCAGATTTTTGACTTCTAGGACTAGTTGGACCAGCTGTGATTACGCAATAATCCTCTTTCAAAGGTTGTGGCAACTACAAATTGACTGCGACAAGTTTCTTCTACAGGACTTGCGCTCTAAGTGGTTGGATTTCAGTACTCACCTCATGGCACTCAATGAAATCTTCGTGGAGCGACGACTTGCCAATGTTAAACCTGTCATTGTTCAACTTGATGGTTATAGGGACGATTCAGAATATACGTACGGCGCATGCATCTATCTGAAATCTTTAGATCCATTCAGTAATTATTCAGTGTGGGTGTTATGTGCTAAATCACGTGTAGCACCTTTCAAGAATCATTAACTACCACAACTTAAATTGCAAGCTGCTCTACTTTCCGCGCAACTAGCTAACTCGGTGAATTCAACTCTCACATTAAAATCGGATGAAAAATATTGTTGATCCGTTTCTACAATATCTCTTCATTGGATTATTTTTTCATGCAGCCTTTGGAAGAATCACGTCATTAACTATGACAGCGAGATTCAGAATTAAACGAACAAAAAGTGGTACCACGTGCATTCACAGGATATTCCAGCTGATCTCACATCTAGAGAAGTCATTCCGCCGGATCTATCTCACTGTGGTCTATGGTGGTAAGGACATGCCTGGCTTTTGCAAGATAAGAACGTGTGGCTGGTCTCACTGATTCCAGAAGTGAGTGAAATGCCATATGAACGTACATGACTTAGCGTGATTTACAAGTTGCTAGATTTTCCTCAATGAATCAGTTTCAAGGCATCTTCTGTCATTTATTTATTTCGCAAATTATGAACCCCGAATTTTTCATACAGTACGTGACAAATTACTTGTAAGTGCAAATAGTAGAGAAGGTTTTTAGTTCAAGATCGGACGATACCTCACGTCGCTCCACCTACACTCCTCACGGTTCATAATTTCACCCACTTTCCTCTAATTGGCCAGAAGTGTCTCGGAGGAGGGAATTTGAATTTTCACCTTGGTGGGCGCACCTTTGCGTAGGTGCTTCACACCGAAAACTAATCCGATGTGAATAATTTCAAAATGATTTTAGGTACAAGTGAATGTATGACTCAGAAAAATTGAATTTATTCAGTGAATAATAAACAGCGTGACGTGCTCTAGACAGAGGGAGGTTCGAGCAAGACTATATCCCCTTCGTTTCTACGTACATATTTTTTAAAGCGTGCTTCGCAAAACAACTCATCGTCCGACCAATGCCTTTGTTTATCTTGTATTTCTTCCAATATCCAAAATCTTTCTAAATCGAACTCTCTGTTTGTCATCATGCATTTAGATCGTTTATCAGTTTGTGATAAATTTAAACTACCACTGATACTCCAAACGAGTCTTGTTTTTTGTGAAATCAATTCGTTATTTATTATTATTTGAGCGTCACAAAAAATTGATAATGTAGGACCGACACCTAGTAGCATATCAACTTTCGACAGCTTATCAAGGTTAGCATCGGCTAGTTTTAAATGCGAAGGAATTTTAATTTTTTCTTTTGGAAACTTTCGTATTGGACTAAAACCTTTAATATTCGGTTCAACGAAAAATGTAAGGGATTTTGCGAAGCTTGAGTGAATCTATTTGATGGTTAATTTTGTAAAAGAATGAGACGTGGTATTTAGTTCGTTCATCGCTTCAATTTTTATTGAGCACAGTGTTTTAGTTGCTTTTGATAAGTCCAACAAACTTTCAGTAATGGAATTCACAGTTGAGCAAGTGTCTAATAGTGTTCGGTATTGGACACGTGAAGAATTGTCGACAGTAACCTCGAGCGTTTGAGAAACAGTGAGTCATGTGTTTGGGTTCAGATAGTCAATTCGATTTTTCGTTGATTTTTCGTTGATTTTATCGTCTCTGATTTCTTTTTTTGGTTGATCACTTGAATTTCCTAAATGAAGCAGAGTATTATGTTTTTTACCGGTTGTCTCACAATTTTTGAATCTACTAGTTATATTTCCGTGATTTTTTAGACAGTTATTGCAAAGCTTTGCAGCTTTAACAATTTTGAATCTTTGATTAACTGAGAGACTCAGAAATTTCTTGCATTTGATCATAGGATGGTATTCTTCTTCAGAACAGACAAGACATTTTTTGCTTCCTGTGAAAAAGGTTCGTGCCGTTTTCTTTCCAATTTTACGGATTCCAGCAGGAGGATCCGTTGTCGCAACGATTGTTAGAAAATTTTTCGCTTTCGAATGTCGATAAGGAAACGGCGGTCTTATCAAACTAGCCAGAGACTGCACGTGCTGCTGTGTTTCATCTACTGATATTTCAACGCTACGGTAGCTTTCTTTTTCTTGATTGGGTAGATGTAATAACAGCAATGAGTGACGATTAATCAACAAACGCTTATTTTCGTATGCTTTTACCAAGCCATCCCAATCCCGAATATAGTTGTCCTCAGTCATTGGAAATACTTGAATTTTCTTTAACGCTTCGTCACGTAAAGCTGTTCGCAAGTAGTGTTGCTTTCTGACTTCCGATAAATCGTCCTGATTGTGAATCATTGCCTTGAAAGAATTTTTAAACGAGAGCCATTGTTCGAGCTGGCCCGTAAAAGTCGGAATGAACGCTTGTAGGAGTTTGATCTTATGTTTAGATTCATTTGTACGCCGTGTGTCGTCACTTAATGCGTCAAAGTTTTGGGATCTCGTTAAATTAAGCGGATCTATATGACCAGTATAACTTTCGGTTACGTGCTTTTGGGCAATGCTCACACTTTGTGAAAATCATTTAAAATTGAATATCTTTCGTTTTTGCTGGCTGATGTTTCGTTTGATGAATCTGTTTCATCGCATAACGAATCAAAATGCTCGAATAATAAATTTAATCTTTGCAATCGTATTGGCTATTGATATAAATCAGTATCTTTATTACAGCTTTTTAAAAATGATTGGAATTCTTCTAATTGTCCCTTAGTAATTTCACGCTTTCACGTTAATTTTCCAAGCTTCGCGTCGTCGTCCATTTTTAAGTAGAGCCAACTTTAACATCGCGATCAGAAACCTTTTTGTGATTCAAAAAAGAGAAGCACTTGCTTTTACGCTGGTGACGTAGATGAACGATGTCGATGCTATGTTGAATTGGCTTTGATGTTCAGTGAAGCTGTCGTGTCCACGGTGACGTTGATGTTGTCTGGGCTCCCAGAAGAAGACACCAGTTGTGATTTTGGTGATTTGTAATCTCCCAGCAGTAGAATTGATCTTTGTGTTGCTCTTGTATGTTCAATAATAGAACGGTGGAATTTTATTTAAATTGTGTGCATGAGAAAACGATTGTATTGAATTGTATTGTCATATTCGTAATTGTAAACTTTGGTATTGAAATTTTGCAATTAATAAATTTTGAACCCCACGAAGCTTGCGGAACCCCTGAATATCTCCTTTTTTGCAAACGAATTTTTTTTTATAGATTCGATCTAATTTAGGGGCAATATGCATGAGAATTCGTAGAAAAAAATTCGAAATATATGAAATGAAATGCCCCATCTGTATTAGTTTAAATTACAATATACTTTAAAATGACATTCACACTTTTTCGATACCAATGACGTCATTCGCTTCAGCAGTTAAAAAATGATGACTTCGTCAGCAAATTTTTTTTATCGAAACGCAAAAATATGTATCGTTTCGTTTGCTTTGATAAGGAACGTATCCCGTCACAGACCAGGAAATGAATCAGTAGAATTATTCCGTATTTGGTGACTGATTAAACTTTTTTTGTTATTTGTAATTATGACAGAATAAATTTAGGACTTGAAAAAATCTCACAAAGCGTTACTGTTGTTAGGAAATTCTTAGGCTCGGATCCAGAAAAGGGAACTGAAGGAAGAATTGACGGGAAGTTTTGTACACATAGAGAGCTATGCTGAATCAAATTGACTATTCGCTAGCCCGGTCAACAAACATTTTTCCAAATTATACAAATTAAAATTTTTCAACTTTTACATGTAATGAAATGTTCTAATTAAATATTGAATACTTAACTATGAAATAGAATCATTCGATGCATTAGAACTCTCAAAAATTTGAAGTATTTAAAATGAAAATTAAATCATTTTTGATTCATCAACTCATCAAACAATTTCATCAGACTTTTTTCAAACATAGGGTCCTTTCCTTCATGAAAAAGTCTTATCTACTTTCCTTCAAATATCCTCAGTTTAAAAAAATAGCCATATTATTATTTATTCGTGAAAGTTAGGTTTCAGAAGCGGACTGTGATTCATGAACCGACCTAATAAAAGTCTTTCAGACCGGCCTACAGTGAGTTTTTTTTTTTAATTTTGTTATAAATTCTGCTGATTGCTCAATTTTTGACCGATTTTAATGAATTCTTTTTGAATACTCGTAACGAATTATAATTAAATGTAGCACTGCTACTTTTTCAGTTTTCTGCGAGAAACTAAACCTAAAAAAATATGAACTTGCCAAGGTAGCTGAACCACGAAATTTCAAAACTTTTAAAACTATGAAATTGGTAATATCTCTTCACACAAATCTCAAACTCGCAAACCTCAAACTCGCAAACCTCAAACCCACGAACCTCAAACCCAAACCCGTAAGCCCACAAACCTCAAATCCACAAACCTCGAATCCACAAAAATTATACGTCAAACCCACAAACCTCAAAACCACGAACCTAAAACCCAAAAACCTGGAAACCCGTAAACCCACAAACCTCAAACGCACAAACCTCAAATCCACAAATATAAATCCCCCTAACCCATAAACCTACAATCCTCAAATTCACAAGTCCATAAACCACAAATCCACAAACCTCGAACCCAAGAAAATTATACCTCAAACACACAAACCTCAAACCCACGAACCTAAAACCCACAAACCTTAAACCCGTAAACCCACAAACATCAAACCCAAAAACCTCGAACGCACAAACCTCAAATCTGGGAACTTAAATCCCCCAAGCTCATAAACTTACAAAGCTCAAACTCACAAATCCATCAACCTTAAACCCCAAACCCACAAACCTCTAACACATAAATCTAAAACCAAAAATCCACAGACCCACAAGCAGCAAACCCACAAACCTCAAAACAACAAATCTCAAACCCCCAAACCCGTAAACCCACAAACCTCAAACCCACAAACCTCAATCCCACAAGAATTAAACCTCAAACGCACAAACCTCAAATCCAAAAACATAAGACCCCCAAGCCCATAAACCTACAAGCCTAAACTCACAAATCCATAAACTTAAAACCCCAAACCCACAAACCTCGGACACATAAACCTAAAACCACAACTCCAAAAGCCCACAAACCTCAAACCCACACACCTCAAACCCACGAACCTCAAACCCATAAAGCTCAAACCCACGAACCTCAAACACATGAATCTGAAACCACAAATCTATAAACCTCAAACCTACAAGCAGAAACCAACAAACATCAAACCCCATGTTCATAAAACTCATCATATAAGTACATATATGGGTAATATTCACGAAACTGTACACTTTTGCAACTAAAGTCATAAAATTTTTAATTGCATTTTTTGCGCAGTAAATATTTTTTTTACTTTGAAAGTACATTATTCACGAAAATGAGGCATTTTTTCAGTACAACCTTATAAAAAAATTTATTATAGACACTTTTTCAAAAACTTCACATTACGGAGCTGACCAGTGTATTATGGAGCTGACCATTTGTATGAATGAGTGTGTTTTCATTATAAATAGACTTGTCGATTTAAAAAATACTTTGGTTTCTATTTCCTCTTCATATACTATATATTTCTTTAGTATATTTTAATAATATAAAATGCAAAACAAAAAATTGAGCGCATTAAAAGTAAAGTATATGATATATATTATAAATACTGAGCATGAAAATCAAATTATCAGAGTTTGATGAATAATTACAACTTGAAGTACATTTTTGTACATAAAATGTGGATGAGGAAACATAATTTCTCCAATATTCGCTGCTTCAAAATTAAATACAAAAGTTATAGGTCTGTAGAAGTGACAGGTAAAGAAATTTTCAGTCTATTTAATAAATACAAAAATATAATTCATTCAAAATATACTATACAAAACAGAACTTAACATATGGATGATTAAACTACACGTATTTTAACATTTAATGATAACTCTAGTAATTTATTTGGCCGCTCAAACACGAAAAACAACATTTTTCTAAAGATTATAATACTCTTAACTAGAGTTAATGAGCAATATGGTGATTTATTTAAAGGCCTTTATTTAACTTGAAAAATGATAAGTTCGTTAGTTAAAACTGAACTGAGTAATTGCAGAAAAGAGATAATAACTTGTTTCTAATTCATTTTCATACGAAGTTTTTTTTGATCAAACTGCTGAGGCATCAATATTTGTAGATTATTTTGGTTCTTTTTTATATTTGAGACTCTTGGATTGTACACTTTTTCCCTGAGTTGTAGGTTGCTCATTCTTATCATCTGCTACACTTTTTCTTGATTTTACACATATATTTTTGGATATAGTGTAGTTTAATGGTCCTTTTGAAAAATGTTTGCAAACTTTTCCAGCAATAAGGGTGACGTCCCATGACAGCGTCAATCTTGGCGGAAAACGCAAAACGTCAAATCACTAGATAATTCAGCCAATGATATTCTCCTAGTAATCCACAGAAGCACAGTCATTGGCTGCAATGTCTGGTGATTTGCGGTTTTGCGTTTTACGCCAAGTTTGATGCTGCCATGGGAGGCCACTCTAATAAATCTTATTAGAAACCGTAATATTTTCATTATGGAGCTGACCATTATGGAGCTGACATTTATAACTAAACTTACATTTTTCTCTTGAATTTTTCAACTTCTACTTTTTTCCGCACACCGGCAGTTTGTGCCTAGACTGTAACTGTAAATAAACTCAAAATCATAGATAGACTTCATCTACTTTAAGCGATTTGTTGCATTTTGTAGCTGACCGGCTTTTTTGTACGGACTGTTTTGTAAACAAACCATCACAGTTCTCGAATGATTTCGAGTAAGAAAAATTCCATCGAGCGTCGGTTGGACAGTTTGAGAATCAGTCTTTGAAATAATGTTAGTAAATGGCGTTTAAATGAACCGCGAGATTTAAAAATCGTGAGAAAGTATGATAAACAAAATTATTGGAAATATGATGTGACAAAGTGCATCGCTTTATTTAGAAACATTAACAGGCATTTCTGTAACATTGTAGCGCACTTAAAGATCAACTATATACTTGGATTCAAATAATATAGATACTGGAAGGTAACATTAACTCAGTGAAATAAATTTTACGGATTTGCGCAAAATATTTTAATTTGGGACAATTACGGAGCTGACATTTTGGATATTTTTTACGCAATATAGTGTAAATATTTATTAAAAGGTGCACTTATTTCGTGGTAAAAAATTGAATGAAGTTATTGTACGATAAAATATTACAAGTGTAAGACTTGTTTTGGTTTTGTGGTATAATTTTTGTGGGTTCGAGGTTTGAGGTTTGTGGGTTCAGGATTGTAGGTCTATCGATTTGTGAGTTTGAGGATTGCAGATTTATGGGCTTGGGGGATTTATGTTTGTGGACTTGAGGTTTGTGTGTCTACGGGTTTGGAAGTTTGAGTTTTGTGGGTTTTAGGTTCGTGGGTTTGAGGCTCGTGGGTTTGAGGCTCGTGGGTTTGAAGTGTAATTTTTGTGGGTTTAAGGTTTGAGGTTTGAAGTATGTGGGTTTGAGGTATGTGGGTTTTAGGTTTTGTGGTTTGAGGTATGTGGTTTCACGGTTTTGGAGGTTTGAGGTTCGTGGGTTTGAGGT
>CAKNXH010059683.1:24270-35142 GCA_932178445.1 Andricus quercusramuli | reverse complement strand
TGTACCTCTTCAAAATTGTAGTATTATAATTAAAAATCTTTAAAGTTTAGGAATTTTTAATTAAAAATCGTTAAAATTGAAGAATTTTCAATCTCAAAACTTCCAGATTTAACTATTCGGAAGAAAAACGTTCAAAATGATAATTTTTGAAATTAAAATTTCAAATTTCAAATCATTAAAATTTAATAATTTTAAATTGAAAATCGTTAAAATTGAAGAATTTTTAATTTCAAGACTTTCAAATTGAACTTTAGAAAAAACTGTTCAAAATTATCATTTTAGGCATTTAAATAATTAAAAATTCTATATTTTGAAAATATAGAATAAATAAACAATAATTTCAATTGTGCCTCTTCAAAATTGTAGAACTTCGAATTAAAAGTCTTCGAGACTGAAGAATTTTAAATTGCAAGTCGTTAAAATTGAAGAATTTTCAATCTTGAATCTTCCAAATTGAAGCATTGAAAAAAATTCACAATTATAATTCTTAAACATTAAGTAATTTAGAATTTTATATCTCGAAATTCAAGAATTTTCAATTGTAGCTCTTCAAAATTAAAGTCTCTTAAATTAAAAATCGTTAAAATTGAAAAATTTTCAATCTTGAATCTTCCAAATTGAACTATTTAAAAAGATGTCAAAATTATAATTGTTGAGAATTGAATAATTTACAATTCCATATTTTAAAAATATAGAATAAATAAATAAAATAATTTACAATTGCAACTTTTCAAAATTGTAAAGCTTTAAATTGAAAATCTTAAAAATTAATTTTTTTTATTGCAAACCGTTAAAATTAAAGCATTTTAACTCGCGAATCTTTCAAATTGATCTATTTGGAAAAAGATTTGAAATTATAATTCTTGAAAATTGAATAATTTACAATTATATATTTTCAACTTTCAAGAATTTTCAATTTTAACTTTTGAACATTGTAGAACTTTAAATTGCAAAGCCGAAAAATGAAAAAATTTCAAATTTCAAATGGTTAAAATTGAATAATTTGAAATTGCAGATTGTTGAGATTAATAAATTTCTATATTTTGAAAATATAAGAAAAAATAACATAATTTTCAATTGTATCTCTTCAAAAGTGTAGAACTTCAAATCGCAAATCTTTAAAATTGAAGAATTTTCAATCTTGAATCTTCCAAATTGAAGTAATGAAAAAATGCACAATTATAATTCTTAAAAATGAAATAATTTACAATTCTATATTTAAGTATTTTAATTTGCAAATCTTTAAAATTGAAGATTTTTCAATAACGACTTTTCCAAACATAACAAATAAATAAAAGAATTTTCAATTGCAATTCTCCGGAATTGTAGCACTTCAAATTGTGAATATTTAAAATTGATGAATTTTGAATCGCATATCATTTACATAGAAAAAATTTAATATAATGAATCTTCCAAATTGAACTGTTAAAAAAACGTCAAAAATTATAATTATTGAAAATTGAATAATTCACTATTTTATACTTCCAAATTCAAGAATTTTCCATTCTTACTATTTGAAACTGTAAAACTTTGAATTTTAAATCTTTAAAATTGAAAAATTGTCAATCTTAATGATTAAAGAATTTTTAATTGCAAATTGTTCAGTTTGAATAATTTTCAAGTCATATCTTCTAAATTAAGCTTTTTCAAAAAAACATTCAAATTTATATACTTTCGAAATATAACCATCAAAAATTGAATAATTTACAATTCTATTTTTTTTTCAATTCAAGAATATTAAATTCTAACTCTTCAAATTGAAATACTCCAAAGAACGTCAAAATTGTATACCTCTAAAATATAATTGTCAAAAATTAAATAATTTACAGTTCTATATTTTAGAAATTCAAGGATTTTCATTGTAACTCTTTAAAATTGTAAAATTTTGCATTGCAAATTTTTTAAATTGGAAATTTCAATTTAAAACATACACAATTAAAAAGTATGCAAAGTTTTAGTTTTACAATAAAAAATTCTGTAATTTTGATGATTCACATTTAGCATTTTTCAATCCAGGAAGATGTAGAACTGAAAACTCTTGACTTTTGATCTACAAAGTTACCAAATTTGAGAATTTTGATTTATTCGTATATCTTTTAAATTAAAGCATTTTAAATTCTAAATCTTTAAAAAAAATTGTAAATGCTAAAAATTAAAGAATCTTCAATTGCAAATCGAAATGATTGAAAATTTTTCCGTTATAATTTAATTTAAATTGAAGCACCAATTAAAAATAATAGTAGAAAAATAGTGTAATGTAATGTCTTCAATATTTAAACCAGGGACTTATGAAATTTTGAAGATTTCATTATTTTTTAAGGAATTTTGAAAAATATTACAGATTTGAAGATTTACTATATGTCTCCCATGAAATCAAGTGAAATCCTTTCAAATTTCCAAAAACACCGAAAAAGTTTGGAAATCCATTGAAATCCTTTATAATTCCTGAAATCCGTGAAAATCCCTAGAGGTCCCTTAAAATTTAATTTCATTTATTCCCTAAAGTTCTCTTGAGAATTTGATCAAATCCCTTAAATTTTTCTAAATATCATTGACATCTTGAATACCTCTTAAAATCCCTGGAAGTTTTCTTAAATCCTACGAAATTCTTCTGAAACTCTCAAAAATTTTGGAATTTGGTTAAATACCTTGTAATCTTTTTGAATACCTTGAACTCTTTTAACTCCTCTCAAATCCCTTGAAATTAATATTAATAAAATACCTTAAGATGTTTAGAATATTTCGAAATCGATTGAATTTCTTTAAATTTTCAAAGTCCTTCAATAACCAATAGATTCGTTTCGATCTGGTAAAATCCCTACAAATTTCTTGAAAATACTTTGAAATCCGGGAAATTATCTTGAAATTCGTAATGTCTCTTGAAATTCCTTCAAAAATGTTTAAAACAATCAAATTCTCTAAAATCAGATAAAACTTCTTGGAATCGTTAAAATTTTATTATTTTGGACAATCTAGCGAAAAAATGTTCAAAAAAGCTTAAAGGCAAAGCGAAAAAATAGTTGCATCAGTGATCAATTTGAGAAAAAAGTAGCATTAGTGTCATTTTTTTCAAAAAAGTGGAAAAATAGTAGCATCTTTAAAAAAGTGTTAAAAAGTGTTAAGAGTGGTGTGAGTCCGATGCCTATTGTGTACTTGTAACTGCATAACAATTTTGTTACTAAATCTGGATCATTTTAATCAAATGCGCTTCTGCAAATTACTTTAATTTTCTGCGAAATCGAACAATGATGTAAACTTAAAAATTTTTTTTTACTACGCAGGAAATATATCAGCGTGGAGTTGAAAAGCACCAATTGCTAAATAAAAATGGCTCACGAACATCACCACGACGCATCCATAATGCAGCTAATCCCTCTCAATACATCGGATAGATTATCTAATTTGGAACATGATGCCGCAGATAAACAAACAGCAGTTCTGATAGCCAAAGGTGTCACTATGATCGTCTTATGTTCTGTTAGCATATGTATGGGACTTTTGCCGATACAAATGGCCAAATGGCTAAAATGGACATCCTCGAAAAATGGAAACACTGCCAGGTAAATATTTCTAATCATCAAAGTATAATCGAAAAAATGATTAAGGCTTTTGGACATCATCGGTAAATATAGGATATCTCCTTGGTTCTGTTTTTGGGTAAACTTAAGGAAAAAACGAAAAACTACCATCTTTAAGGACCCAAGGTAATGGTAGTTTTTAGTTTTGTCGTTAGTTTCGCCCAAAATCAGAACCGAGCAGATTTTCTTCCTCCGACATGACCGCTAAAACTCCACCATCGCAGTAGAGGAGTATTCTACTATTTATCTGAAAAGGGTATAGATAAAAGAAATTTTTACATCCGCTTTTGCTTTCGTGACTTACCATGCTTGTTTTCAGCCATCCCGGAGGGAAAGCATCTGCTCGGTTCTGTTTTTGGGCGAACCCAACGACAAAACGAAAAACTACCATCCTTAAGGACCCAAGGTAATGGTAGTTTTTAGTTTTGTTGTTAGGTTCGCCCAAAATCAGAACCGAGCAGATTTTCTTCCTGCAGCATAACCGGTAACAACACTTGATCGTAGTAGTAGAGTAGTCTACTATTTATCTAAAAAGGGTATAGATAAAAGAGTTGTCTACATCGGTTTTGCTTTCGTGACTCACCATGCTTGATGTCAGCCATCCTGGTGGGAGAGGATCTGCTCGGTTCTGCTTTTGGACGAACCTAGCGACAAAACGATAAACTAACATTCTGCATGTTCCAATTTCATGTTGTTTTTTCGTTTTTTCGTTTGGATCGCCAACAATCAGAACCGAGCAGATTTTCTTCCACCGACATGACCGGTACAACACCACCATCGCAGTAGTAGAGTATTCTACTATTTATCTGAGAAGAAAGTAGATAAAACAGATGCCTTCATCGGTTTTTGCTTTCTTCACTTACCATGCTTGTTGTCAGCCATCCCGGTGGGAGAGGATCTGCTCGGTTCTGTTCTTGAGCGAGCCGAACGGCAAACCGAAAAACTGAAAAACTACCATCCTTCAGAAACCAAGTTCATGGTAATTTTTCGTTTTTTCGTTTGGATCGCCAAAAATCAGAACCGAGCAGATTTTCTTCGTCCAACATGGCCGAAACAACACTACCATCGTAGTAGTAGAGTAGTCAACTATTTATCTCAAAAGGGTATAGATAAAAGAGTTGTCCACATCGGTTTTGCTTTCGTGACTTACCATGCTTGATGTCAGCCATGCTGGTAGGAGAGGATCTGCTCGGTTCTGCTTTTGGGCGAACCTAGCGACAAAACGATAAACTACCATTCTTCATGTTCCAATTTCATGGTGGTTTTTCGTTTTTTCGATTGGATCACCAAAAATCAGAACCGAGCAGATTCTCTTCCTCCGACATGACCGGTACAACACCATCATCTCAGTAAAGGAGAATTCTACTATTTATTTTAAAATGGAGTAAATAAGAGACTTGTCTACATCGGTTTCTGCTTTCGTGACTTACCATGCTTGTTGTCAGCCACCCCGGTGGGAGAGGATCTGTTCGGTTTTATTCTTACGGGAACTCAACGACCAACCAAAAAATTGAAAAACTACCATTCTCCAGAAACCAAGTTCATGGTAATTTTTTGTTTTGTTGTTCGATTCGCCTAAAACCAGAACCGAGCACCCTTACGAAAAGATATGACAGGAAAAAAATGACAGGTGTGTCATTTTTTCCCTGTCATTTTTTCGCGACCACAAGAAAATGACAGGGAAACGACAGGCAAAATGACATGAAAACGACAGGCACGACAGCCGAAAATGACTGGCCCTAATTGGCCATAATTTATTATAATATCGTGTAACATGATAAATCATCGACGACTTGCAGACTTATTCGTAAGCCATTTGAACTTTCCTGTAAAGCTTAAAAAATCATTAGCAAAAGAAAACTATTATGGAAATTTTCATGATGAAACACCTCTTTGTAGCCTGTTGCTAATTCTGAATTATCTTCCAACACATCAATTGTGGAATGTGTTCGATTTGCCATTTTAAAGACTTCTCATCCTTACAAAGTGCTAAACTTAAGTACCACGGGCTCCAATTCCATGATCCAACAAAGAATGGTTCCGCCACGCGCAACCTACGGACCCTTTGATTGGTTCACTTTTTTTAGATGCGCGTGGCGAGGCCATTCTTTGTTGGATCATGGAATTAGGAGCACGCATTGAACTTCTTGAGGGATGAAGAAAGTTGAAAATAATCTGAAATTGTTGCACGTGGTACTGAAGTTTAGTCCTTTGTAAGGATAAGAAGGCATTAAAATGGCAAATCGAACACATTCCACAATTTATGTGTTTGAAGATAATTCGGAATTAGCAACAGGCTACAGAAAGGTGTTTTATCATGAAAATTCCCATAATAATTTTCTTTTGTTAATGATTTTTTAAGCTTTACAGGAAAGTTCAAATAAGTCTGCAAGTCGTCGATAATTACAATGTTACACAGTATTATTATAAATTAGGGCCAGTCATTCTCGGCTGTCGTTTTCCTGTCATTTCGCCTGTCGTTTCCCTGTCATTTTCTTGTGGTCGCGAAAAAATGACAGAAAAAAAATGACAGGGAAAAAATGACACACCTGTCATTTTTCCCTATCATATCTTTTCGTAAGGGCAGTTTTCAAGGGCAAAAATTATCAGTCATTTCTCGGGGTTTCCCGGTTTGTTCCTTTCAAATCACATTAATAAAAATGTTGAAAATAAAACAAAGAAGGGATTACTTCAATTTATAATAAAATAAAAAATTTAATTTCCTTTTTTGCAACTCGTAAAAAATCTTTAAAATAAACAAACGGCCCTCTTCCGATGCAGTCAAAATTAAATTATAACATTTTCTTCCTTCAAAATCGATCAAAATCCTACAAATAAAAAATTACCATATTTTAGTTTAGAAAAAAGATTAAAAATAAAAATATCATTAAAAAAATAAAAAAATAAACCATGGCCTATTCTGATTCAGAAAAAAATTACAATTTCTTTCTTTCGAATTCTATTAAAATCTTAAAAACCAAAAAATGTCTTCTTTCAATTCAAAAAAAACTTGAAAATAAAACATTCTTCCTCCAAAATCAATAAAAAATATTTAAAAAATCACAATTAAAAAAGGCGATTCAGACAGCAAAAAAAAGCAATTCAGAAAAAATTGAAAACTAAAATTTCCTCCTTTCCAACCCGACAAAAAATTTAAAAATATAAAGTATCCCTCTGCCAATACAACAAAAATTACATAATCAAATTTCTTCGTTTAACACTTAGTACAATTTTTTAAAATATAAAATTTGCCCACATTCAACTTGATAAAAATGTGAAAAACCAAAAGAAATCCTCTTCCAATTCGGGGGAAAAATCGTATACAAAAATGTCCTCCCTTCTAACTAAATAAAAAATGTTCAAATAAAAAAATGCCCCTCTTCCAATTCATAAAAAAATTGAGAAATAATAAATTCTTCCTCTAACCACAATCAAATTGTTGAAAAGAAAAAAATTACTGTTCTATTTCAGAAAAAAATAACCAAAATTTAATCCTTTGTTACGGAATAAAAATTATTTTAAAAAGGACCCTTTCAATACAGAACAAAAAAATAAAATGTCCTTCTTTCCATTTTCATGAAAATCTTAAAAGTATAAAATGTCTCTCTATCAGTAAAACAAAAACAAAAATTCACTCGTTTCAAACTTAATAAAGTTTCAGAATGAAAAATGTTCTCGCGTTCTATGGAAATATAAAAAATATAAAAATCACTATTCTAACTCGGACAAAAATTAAAATACTCAAATTTCTTCCCTATCTTTTAGAATTAGAATTGTGAAATTCAAAAGATTCTTATACAGAAATCCTTCTTATTTTTTTTTAATTTCAAGTCGTTCCAAATTAATAGTTGTTCAATTATTATTTATACATTCAAATTCAAAAATTTCACTTACAGATAAAAAATTTTTTAAATGGTATAATGAAAATTGTAACGTTCAAAATTTAATTTTAGCACGATAATTTTTGGATAATTTTTGGCTTTAAAAATGTAATTCATAATTGTTAATTTTAAATGAACACTCAAATATTGCTCAATATTAAAAAATTGTTTTTTTTCAATTGAAAAATTTCTAATTGAATGCATTAAAATTGAAATAATTTGAAATTATTTAGTAATTTAAAAAAGAATTATTTGATTTTTACATTTGTATAAATTTGTGATATTTCAATTATTTGGATAGATTTTTCTTTTATAATTTGTAAAACTCCACGTCGAACGATAAATTCCCGGTCATTTCCCGGTCTTCCGGTCAAGTGCCCACCCTGAAAACTTGAATTTTTTCTGTTTTTTTTTAAATATATTGTTAATAACTTCCTTAGCTTAATTGCGCATGAGCTGCGCATTATAAGAATGAAAAATTCAAATAGATTTTTTTATCAGATGACACCATCTCTGAGAGAAGAAGCAAAGCTTATCTTGTTTGCATCTCGAAAACTTAAACGCAAGTATTTATAAGGAAAAATTCTCCATAATGTAGAGAATATTGACATTATTGATAATTGATACAATATTTTTATCAGAAAATTGTTCTTCATAATTCTTCTATTATTAACAGACACCTTGCATTCAATATACTTCTGCTGCAAAATTAGAACATGCAGATCTTTTCATAAAGTATAAATTTATTTTCGGAATTTTTTAATTGAAAAATTTGACCTTTTTAAACATTTTGGAGAAGAAAAATCTACTTTTAATAGATTAAATAACCCAGCTGGAAGTTGAAAGATTCTATCTTTTTCAATTATTTTGAATCTTTATGATAGAAAGAGATAGAGAAAATGTATTCCATTTTCTTTGTCAATCTGAATTCACTTCTATCTTTTTCAATACCGTCTTTTCTATTTCGTTCTATCCTTTATCTATCCTCGTCAATCTTTTTCTATCTCTCGGTCAATCTGAATTCCCGTCTATCTTTTTCAATCTCCTCTTCTTCATCTCATCCTATCCTTCATCTATCCACGTCAGTCTTTTTCCATGTCTTTGTCAATCTATACTCACGTCTATCTTTTCGAATCACCTCTTCTCTATCTCATCCTATCCTTTATCTGTCCACGTAAATTTTTTGTGTCTATCTTCTCCAATCTCCTCTTCATTGTCTCATCCTATCGTTAATCTATCAACGTCTATATTTTCAATCCTCTCTTCTCTATCTCATCCTATTCTTCATCTATCCACGTCAATCTTTTTCCATCTCTTTGTCAATCTAAATTCACATCTATCTTTTCGAATCACCTCTTCTCTATCTCATCCTATCCTTTATCTGTCCACGTCAATCTTTTTCTATCTCTGTTAATCTCAATTCTCGTCTATCTTGTTCAATCTCCTCTTCTATATCTCATCCTATCCTACGTCTATCAAGATCTATCTTTTTCTATCTCTCTGTTATTCTCAATTCACGTATATCTTCTTCAATTCCCTCTTCTTTATCTCTTCCTGTCCTACGCCTATCAACGTCAATTTTTTTCTATATAATTATCAATCCAAATTAACGTCTATCTTTTTTAATCTCCTCTTCCTTATCATAATCTATCCAACGTTTATTCACGTCCATCTCTTTCTATCAATTTTCAATCTAAACTCACTTCTATCATTTTCAATACCTTCTTCTCTATCTCAACTTTTCCTTCATCTATACATGTCAATATATTTATATATCTTGGTCAATCTTAATTTCCGTCTATCTTTTTCAATATCCTCTTCCTCATCTCATTGTAACATACATCTACCAAAATTCACCTTTTCCTATATATTCTTCTATCTCAATTCGGGTCTGTCTTCCTTAGTCTCCTCTTCTCTATCTCATCGTACCCTTACATCTTTCAACGTTTCTCTTTTTCTATCCCTCTATCAAACTAAATTCCCGTCTCTCTTTTTCGATCTCCTCTTCTTTATCTCATCCTATCCTTCATCGATCAACGTCTATCTTTTCAATCCTCTCTTCTCTATCTCATCCTATTTTTCATTTATTCGCGTCATTCTTTTACTACCTCTCTGTCAACGTAAATTCACATCTATATTTTTCAGTCTCCTTTTCTCTACCTCATCGCACCCCACGTCTTCCAACATCTATCTTTTTTCTATCTATCCGCCAATTTGAATTCACGTCTATCTTTTCCAAGCCTCTCTTCTCTATCTCACCCTATCCTTCATCCATCCACGTCAATCTTTTTCTATCCCTCTGTCAATCTAAATCACTTTTGACCTTTTTTAGTCTCCTCTTCTCTATCTCACACTACCCAACATCTATCAACATCAATATTTTTCTACCTCTCTATCAATCTAAATTTCCACATATCTATCCTAATCTCCTTTCACCATCCCATCGTATCCTACATCTATTACCGTTTATCTTTTTCTATATATTTTTCAATCCAAATTCACGTTTATCTTTCCGAACACCCTCTCCTTTATCTCATCCTATACTTTATCTATCCACGTCAATATTTTTCTATCTCCGTTAATGTCAATTCCCGTCTATCTTGTTCAATCTCCTCTTCTTTATCTCATCCTATCCTACGTCTATCAAGATCTATTTTTTTCTATCTCTTTGTAATTCTCAATTCACGTCTATCATTTTCAATACCCACTTCTCTATCTCACTCTATCCTTTATCTATCCACGTCTATCTTTTTCAAACTTCTCCTCTCTGTTTTATCCTATTCTACACCCATCCACGTCAATCTTTTACTTCCTCTCCGTTAGTCTAAATTTACGTCTATCTTTTTTAGTCTCGCCTTCTCCATCTCATCGCACCCTATATCTTTCAACGTCTATCTTTTTCTATCTATTTTTCAATATAAATTCACGTCTATCTTTTTTGATGCCTTCTTCTCTATCTCATCCTTTCTTTCATCTATCCATGTCCATATTTTTAAATCTCTTTGTCAATCTAAATTTGCGTCTATCTCTCTCAATATCCTCTTCCTCATCTCATCGTATCATACATCTACCAAAATTTACCTTTTTCTAATTATTCTTCTATCTAAACTCACGTCTATCTTTTTTAGTCTCCTCTTTTCGATCTCGTCGTACCCTTACATCTTTTAATGTCTATCTTTTTTTATCTCTTGGTCAATCTGAATTCACATCTATCCTTTCCAATCCCCTCTTCTCTATCACATCCTATCCTTCATCTATCCACGTCAATTTTTTCCATCCCTCTGTCAATCTAAATTCCCACCTATTTTTTCAATTTCCTCTCCTTTGTCTTATCCTATCCTTAATCTATCAACTGCTATCTTTTTCAATCCGCTCTTCTCTATCTCATCCTTTTCTTCAACTTTCCGCGTCAA
>CAKNXH010059683.1:4676-17434 GCA_932178445.1 Andricus quercusramuli | reverse complement strand
TCATCTGTTTTGTAGAAATTTCATCTTTATTGGATAAAAATCCAACTGTTTGGTTGAAGATTCAATAAGTTTGTTAAAAAGTCATCTTCTTTGGTTAAAAATTCAACTGTTTCGTTCAAAATTCGTCTCTCTGGGTTGAAAAATCATTTTTTAGTTAGTAGTTATTTCGAAGAAAATTTACTTCTTATTTAAAACTCACATTCAAATGTTGAAAAGTCAAATTAAAATCTTGTTTGTTTGATGATTCAACTATTTTATTTAAAAATTTTGGATAAACGACTTTGTTAAGAAATCACTTTTTCATTGAAGATTCATTATCTTTAGTTGAAAATTCATCTCTTTGGTTGAAATTTTAACTATTTTTTTTTAAAATTGAACTTTTTTAACTGAAAATTCAGCTGCGTGGATACAAGCTGAACTATTATGTTGATTTTTTTAAGGTTTATCTCTTTGGTTGAAAATTGACCTACTTTTGTCGAAAATTATTTTTTTCGCTGAAAATTCAACTTTTGCATAGAAAACTTGTCTTTTGGCTTGAAGGTTCAACAGTTTAGGTAAACATTTTTCTTCAAGACTAAAAAATCAATATTTCTTAAAAATTTGTCTTTGTGGTTTTAAAATTCACTTTTTCAAACAAAATGTCATATCTTCTGGTTGAAATATCAACTATTGCACTTTTTTGTTGAAAATTCATGTTTTTAGGTTGAAAATTCAATGATTTTGTGGACAACTCAATTATTTTGTTAATAATTCCAGTATTTGATTGAAAATTTAATTATTTTAAATGAATAAATAAATTGGAAAATTTTTAATTTGTATCTGAAATATCTGAAATACAAAAAATTAGCGGAGACCGAAAAATCGCCACGGAGAGTTTACCTCAGTCGCTGGCTGTTACCTCATTTCGTCCGTTACCTGCAACGTTTCCCACTCCCAGCTTTTTCTGTGACTTAGAAAAAATAAATTTTAGCTCACTCGTATTAAAAAATAAAAAACGAAATTTTAGGGAGGCACCAATCATTGAGGACGAGATGCAAACAAAATATGGCACATTTGACCAAGTTTGCAGAAAACCCGAAAACCGAATATTGCATTTAGAAAGGTTTATCTCAACATGAAAAAGAAATATTGGGAAAAATATTGGCAGTACTGTAGATAAGGTTCCTACATCCGGAGGATGGAAAAATGTGATCGGAAAATTATCAGAGGATATTCAAAGGAGATATAATTTCCCGTTTGGAAAAACTTCTTCAAAATTTTCAAAATTATAAAAATGTTGGAAAAAATATTTTTTACACGAATCTACTGTTTATTAATCACATCCAAGTGTCAAAAAATTATGCAAAATACGAAAATATATCCTGATTGGGGAGAATTTACTTCAGAGAGGGAATGTGTTCAAATTTTATTTTTATCAGCCGTCGATAAAGAAGTTTTAGTACATTGGTAGTTATCTGAATTACTGACGAGAATCTTTCTCTTAATTTTTTCCTATGCTTAGAAATTTTTATTTTGAAAATAAAGTTTTGTAAATGCAATGGAAAAAGTAATTCAAATCAAATTTCGAATTAATTGTCTTTAAAGTAGAATTATCAGGATATTTTGAAATAAAAATTTTCAATAATAAATAAAAAGATAAGAATTCGACTTTATATTTAAAACTTGAATTTATTAGAGATAATTACTAGATTTAAATTTAAATTTCAAGAAAAATTGATTAGAGTAGGAACTAATTTATTAAAATTTCTTTACCGACTGCTAGTAAAGAGAAATGTTAAATGCATAAATTTATCATGAACGTGTATCATGGGTAAATTTTGTTACCTGATATAATATTTCTTATCTGAAGATTAAGTACTTCCACGATTGATTTCGTGATTATTTCTAAACATGAAAGAATTTGATGATTGCTTTCTTACTCTTGGATGATTAATCGGTTATCGATTCGAGTTACAAAATATTTAAACAAAATTAATTTAAAGTGAACAATTTTCAGAATTTGAAATTCCAAAATTATCCTCGAAATTAGAACTGAAAACCAGTATTGCTGCCCATATTTTTCACCCTGATATTTCTGTTTTATTATATTTTTTTGAGGCCATGTGATGAGTGGGTAACGTGACCAGATACCTACCTTACCGGCACTTTTTTTATTTCCTAACTTATTTTCACGCGAAGCGTCACATCGAGTTGAAAATTTTTGATACTTAATAAGAAGCACTAAGAAAGGTGGGTCTCGTCCTGAATTTTTGTAATTATGAAAAAAGTTTATTTTGTGAATATTTTTTTTTTGCTTTTTTCATAATTATTGAAACTTAGGGCCAGACCCACCTTTCTTAGTGCTTCTTATTTATTATCCCAAATTTTCAACTCGATGTGGCTATTCGTGTGAAAATAAGTTGGAAAATAAAAAAGTGTCGGTAAGGAAGGAATCCGGTCACGTGACCCGCGTCACATGGCCTCAAGGATTCATATTTCATTCAGTTTGAGTTCAAATAAGATCTTCATATTTCAATTTAATAATTGAATTTCGATTTTTGGTGATCGACCTCGCCCCCCAATTTTTTTTCGAAAAAAGAAATTCCTTTTTTTTTTAAATCGAGCTGTTGGGCTTTTGAAATTAACATGGGGGTTTAAATGTGAGAAGTTTATTTTTTGAAAAAATAGAAAAAAGGAGTACGTGTTAATGGCTTTTCGTAAATTGAAGGTTCGTTACCTCTTACGGTAAAAAAATTAACAAAAATAAATAAATGAAAAAAATTGAAAAATTAAGAAAATTTTTTTAAATTTTTACTTCAAATTTAAAATTACCTCTTGCGATTGCTATTTTTTATTCATTTTGTTCAATGGGGATTATTTTTTTTATGTAGAAATTTCTTTAATTTTTCCACTTAATAAATTTTTTAATTTAATTTAAATTTTCCCTTAATAACTTTTAATTTTGATACGCCCAACCCTCTTGTATTGTGCCCGAAAAATGCCCCATAAAATGCAAAATACCAGTTGTATGTAAAAATCATGCTAAAGGCGGTATTCTTTTCAATTTATTTCTGAGTTGGTTATTTATATTTGATAAGTTACAAATTTTCAAGTTTTTGCAAAGTAATTTTCAATTGTTTAAAGAATTATTATTTGTTAAAACCAATTTTTTGCCTGCATATCGCGAAAAGTTATTATTTATCGAAATAAATGATACAGTTGATGAATTCTAAGAATAATATGTCCAACTCAACATATTTGGTTATTATTTAAACAATTTTTATTTTTTCAAACAATTTTTCTGCTGTTAATCATGAAAAGTTTTTTTTCTGGATTTAATGATGCAATTAACGAATATTAAAAGTTTTTTTTGTGTTTAGGATATTTGACAATTGTTAAAACAATTTTCTCATCCGGTAAATCGTAAGCAGTACATAGTAACTTATCATGATTTACAGAGAAAGAATTGTTTGATTAAATAAAAAATTTTTCAATAATTGACATATATTGTTAAAAAAATATATGTGTCTTAAGATTCGTTAATTGTGTCTTTAATTAAAAATAATAATAACTTTTTACGATTTGCAGGGAAAAATGTTTAAACAAATGAAAATTGTTTAGGTAATTACTAAATATCTTGAACAAAAAATATTTTTTTTTGAAATTCACCAACGGTATCATATATCCAGAAAAATAATAAATTTTCACGATTTCAAGGCGAAAAAAATTTCTTAAATGAATAATAATTGTTCGAAAATTCAAAATTGGTTATAAGATAGTATCAAAACAGGCGCACTTAAATTTCAATCATTTATTTTGAGCAAGACTTTTGTAGGAAAAGAGCATCGAAAACGTCCTACATAATTTTTTTCAGTTTTGCAAACCCTTAATAATTTTTAGGATAAAAGTACTAGAAAAATTCCTTTGATCTTATAAAAATAACCTAAAATGTTCCAAATCTTTTAAAATTCCTTAAAACTTTTTAAAGCTCTTAAAAAACCTCAAATCTTACAAATCCTTTGAAATTACTTCAAATTATGGAAATATATTAAAAATACCCTAAGATATTGAAAATCCTTTATTTGGAAATCACTTTAAAGTTTTGTAAGCTCTTGAAAATTTTTTGGAATTTGGAAAAGCAGAATTTAAAATCTTCAAAATTCTTTGGAATATCTTAAAATTATTGGAATGTATTGGAAATATCCTAATATATTTCAAATCCTTTAAAATCTCTTTAAATTTTTTTAAAATGTTGAAATTTCCTTGAAACTTGTAAAAATAACCTGAAATATTCCAAATGCTTTGAAATTTTTGCAAATTTTTCTAAGCGTTTTGAGGCTCTTGCAAATTTCTTGGAATATATATATTTCAAACATTTAGAAATCCCTTCAAATCAATGAAATTAATTAATAATTTCTTGGAATCTTTTGAAATTCCCTAAGATATTCCAAATTACAAGCTCTTTAAATGCCTTAGAAGTTGTAAAAATACACGAAAATCTTAAAAATCCTTTCAAATTATTGAAATCTGATCAAATATTCTCGGAATCTTTAAAAATACTCTGAAATATTTCCAAAAAAATCAAGAAATTCAGGAAAAGTGATTTCAGAAAAAAGTGACTAATAGTGACTGTGTGGCTGCTCTGATGATTTTTTATAGTTACTTCTGACAGAAATTTCCTGATTTCGCTATTTTTTTCAAAATGCCTGTCTCTTGGAAGCTTTAATCTTATTCTAATTTTTTTCAGTTCTACTATGGGCTGCAAATGGGGTACCATAGGGACCAAATCTTAGAAATAGGGTATTTTAGGGACCTTAACTGAACATAGGATACAATAGGAGTTTAGCTGGACCTTATCCAGAATCCCACTGGGATCTCAGTGGAACTTTTTTTACTCGGGCCTTTCTATAGTTTATTATTTACCAATATTATAGAGTTTTTGATTTACCATTTCTATTAGACGTTGCTAAGAGTTGTTTATGATCTTTTCTAAGGAATGTTATTGACCCTCGCTAAGGTTGTTGTTAACCGTGACTATAATTCTTAGAATTCGTCGCTAATATTATTATCATTTGTTGCTAGGGATTATCATTGGTTGTTGCTAAGAGATTTTCATAAGCCCTGACATTAATAATTCCTAATGGTTCTTGTTTACCATTGCTAGAGTTTATTATTGGCTTTTGCTATTTTCCGCTAATAAGGGTTGGTATTGATCCTTAATAGGCATTATCATTAACCTTCAATAGTAGTGGTCATTCACTCTTGTTAAGGGATGTTGACCCTTGCTAAGATTGCTACTATACCATTGTTTTATTTTTATTTTTTGTTGCCCCTTACCAAGAATAGTTATTGTTTCTATGTTTTGTTTTCCGACCTTTGCTGAAGATTATCATTAATTGTTTCTAAAGGATTTTATTGACAGTTTCTTCGTGTTATTGACTTTCCTATACCAGATGGAATGTAACTGAGTTTAAAAAAAAATTAATTCTTACCTGATAATGCTCCTGAAACAATAATTCAATTTTGTTCTCTTTCTTATAGTTGCAACGGTCACAGTCATCTACCAATAGCAGATGATGGCGAAAGTTTCGAAATCAATTCTCTGCGAGGACTTTTGATAGTGATGGGCCTTTCAGTTCACGAACTATTTGAAGGACTGGCTATCGGTCTTGAAAGTTCTTCCGCCTATGTTTGGTTAGTCAAGATCCTACTCAACTGAACTTACATAAAGTTCTAAACTAGCATATTCTCTAAAACATTTTATAAATAGGCTTAAATCATTTGTAGACCTTCTTAGACATTATGTCTTGTTTTAGGTACATGTTTGCTGCAGTAGCTGCCCATAAATTCGTGATTGCCTTCTGCATTGGGGTAGAATTAATTGCTGCCAAGACCAAGATGTACTTGTCGATAATCTACATATGTATGTTCGCTGTGGTCTCTCCTTTGGGAATTGGAATCGGAATGTTACTTGTTGGGGGTGGAAGTGCTGCAGCCAGTGGACCACTTGCTGTAGTTCTACAGGCAAGTATAATTCTATATACCATATACCATATGCCATATAACATATAACATATACCGTACACCATATACCATATAACATATACCATATACCATATACCGCATATACCATATGCCATATACCATACACTATTAGAAAAATCTGTATGAGATTCAATATACATGTGTGTGAAGCAAATATGCACTACCGCTACTGAAATGTAACATACATTGGTGTAGTGAATGTAATATACATGTGTATTAAATTTAATATACAGGTCGGTATAGCAGTGTGCATGAAAACTCAAAGTGCTTTCATTTCTTAAATGAATTGTTATTTATAATGAAAGTGCGACGTACGGGTGGAACTTTTTCCAAAATCCAGTCTAAATAGTAGAAATTTAATGCTAGTACGTTGATTGTAGGTTAGGTATATTATTTGTTTGCTTAATTGATCTTTTCGACTTGAAATCCAGTCATATTTTTGATTAACTGGAAGAAGGTATCATGTTTTATTATTCAGAGTCGAAAATTCATGTTGAACTTATTTTGAATTTGTGTAAAATGGAATTATCTGATATTTCTTGTAAGTGATGAACATGAACGTATATGAAATTTAATATACACACTCTTACTGGTGATTTCATATGATTGATATATTACTTTTAATACACATAGGTATATTAAATTTAATATTATTTTCAACAGTGTATACCATATACCATAGACCATATACCATATACCGTATAACATATAGCATATAGCATATACCATATGCCTTATGCCATATGCCATATGCCATATACCATATACCTTATACTATATATTGTATATCATATACCATATACCATATACGATATACCATACACCACATACCATATATTCATATAACATGTACCATATAAACCATATACATCAGCTGGTGTGCTTCTCACGTTACAATTTCCAAATCCGAACAATTGTCCAACATTTACAAAAATTAAACTCATCCTTTCATTCATGAAGCCATTAAAAATATTCATCTAAATTTTTTAACGATCAAGATCACACTAAACCCCGGGATCAATTAAAAATCAAGATAATCCACTTTTCCGGATTAAAAATTAATCTTCTCACCATTTTAATTATATCTGACGAGAAGCAGTTGATATACTTTTGAGAAAAAGTCGTAGGTTTCTCATGACCAATATAAAAACTCTAAAACATTTCATATTTTTGAAAAAAATTCATTACAGTGGAGGAGAAAGTAGTTCAATCCTCAAACAAGCCAGATTAATAATCAACCAAACAGTTGCATTTGGAAATCAAAAAGATGAAATTCCCATAAAAATTCGCAAACGAAAGACAAATTTTCATAAAAAGTTGAATTTTTAACAAAGAAAACTTCTTCAGTCAAGGGAGAAAAAAACTTTAAGCAAGTTGTTGAATCTTCAAGCCGAAAAGTAAAATTTTCTACAAAACAGTTGAATTTTCAAACCGTAAAAATGAATTTTCAGCATACAAATTAGTTTTCAATTAAAAAGTATTACTTTCTAACAAAACTGTTGAATTTTGAACGAAAGAATTAAATTTTCATCCAAATAATACAAATATTAACAAAGATAATTTCTCAATTGGGATAATGATTCTTCAACTGGAGAAGTTAAATTTTCAGTTAAGAAAAAAATAAATTTTCCATCAAAAAAGCGAATTTAAACGAAAAATTGTATAATTCTTGCTCAAAGAGATGAATTTTGAACTAAAAAGGTAATTTTTCAACAAAAAATTGAATTTTTAACAAAGAAATCTCACTTCCAAACAAGCAGTGGATTTTTCAACCCAAAAAAGGTGAATTCTCGAAGAAAAATGTATAAATGTATGAAATGTTGATGTTCTAACCAAAAGAGATTTTAATTTTAAATTAAAAAAAAAACAGTTTAACAAAAAAAAACATCCAAGCAAAAACGAAGAATTTTCATCAAAAGAGTTGAATTTTCAACCAGGAAAGATTTTTTAATCAAGAAAGAATACAATGTGAACCAAACAATTAAATTTTTAATTAAGAAGATGATTTTCAACTTAAATGAGAAATTAAAAAAAATATAACTTTTAACAAATGTAATAAATGATATTTTCACAAAAAAATTTTTTAATTTTTAATCAAAAACAGGTAAATTCAACTAGAAAATACAAATTGTCAAGCAAACAGTTGAATTTCCAACTAGAAAATATTTTTTTCAACCAAAAATGAAATAGTTAAATTTTCAGTTGAAAAAATGAATATTTAATTTCAAAAAACACAATTTCCAACAAAATAGTTCAATTTTAATCGAGACATAATTTTTTGTTTCGGAAATTAATTTTTGTGACTAAAAATGTAACTTTTTTCATTTTATGTTGAAAGTTGATGTTTTGAATTGAAAGTTGAAAATTCGTCTTTTTTGGTCAAAATTTAATCTTCTTGGTTGAAAATTCATCCTTTATGGTTAAAAATGGAACTGTTTGGTTTTAAATTATTCTGTTTTCGTTGAGCCCTCAACAATTTTCTTCAATTTTTTCTTTTTTGCTTAAGAATTCAACAGTTTTGTAGAAAATTGAACTATTCGGTTGAAAATTACCTTCTTTATTCATAATTCATATTTTTTGTTGCAAATTTGAATATTTTAATTAAGAATTAAACATTTTTTAATGAATTTTCAGTTTTTGTTAGAAATGAACTTTTTTATTAAAAAATCATATTTTCAGGTTTGAAATTCAATTGCTTGGTTGAAAGTTGAACTAGTTTGTTAAAAACTGATTCCTTTTAAATTCACCTGTTTAGTTGAAAATTAAAATTTGTTGTTGAAGATTAATTTTTTACAATAAAAATTTGACGATTCCATTTTTTGTTTGAAAAATATATCTTCGAGTTGGAAATTCAACTATTTAGCTTAGGATTCAAATATTTTCTTAAAAATTGTGTTTCTTTGTTTAATTCGACTGGTTCAAAATTCGTCTCTTGCTATCGAATTCATCTTTGATAGTAGAAGAGTCATCTTTCATGGTTGAAAATCAACTTTTTATAGAAAATTCAACTATCTTTTAAAAAACTCGTCTTTTTTCCTTGAAAATTCTACTGTTTTTTGTTGAATTTTAATATTTTTTGTTTGAAAATTCGATGTTTGATTGAAAATGAATTTTTGATGGTTGAAAATTCAACTATTTTGATAGTCATCTTTTTTAGTTGAAAAATCGACTGTTTTGTTAAAAATTCTTTTTTCTGGGATAAAAATTCATCTTTTATGGTTAAAAAGTTACCTTTCTTGGATGAAACTAAACTTCTTGTTTAAAAATTCAACTGTCTTCGAAAAAATGCATCTTTTTGGCTCCAACCTTTAACTATATTTTGTTAAAAGTCAAACTAGGTATTTTGTTACAAAATCGTATCGTTTGCTTGGAAAATCAACTGTTCGGTTGAAAATAAATTTTGTTGTTGCTGAAAATTCGTCTTTTTGAGTTGAAAATTCATCTAATCAACGAGTCGTTGGTGATATATGATGATACCTTATCCTTATTCCATGCATAAAATATGTAACTAATTCGAATTTCCACAAGAATTGAAATTAAAAAAATGTTTAGTTCAAAAAAATAACTAAATTTATATTACAGGGAATAGCATCTGGAACTTTGCTGTACGTCGTGTTTTTCGAGGTTTTGCATGAACATCGGACTGGTCTGGGACAATACGTTTCTATTCTCACAGGATTTATTCTGATGTTTGGACTGCAGATGCTGAGTGAGTAAAAAGTTTATTGTTCTTTCAATTGAATCTTTCCTTAATTTACTTCTTCATCTTCTCTTCAAGCATTACAAAAATTCAGAAATAAAAATTATATTTCCATAGTACCTCCTTTCCCGCTTATTAGAGACAAATATATAACAAAAGAAAAACGAGGAAGAAAAAGGAAAATGTCCACCAAAACGAACCTCTCACTCTTTCCTTATTTTTCCCCTGTATTTTTTATACTATTAGAACCAAAATGTTTCGAAGCCAATTTAGACTTCCTCATCAGGGATGATTTATAAGGAAATTACAAGAACCAAAAGCAACTTCTCACTCTTTCCTAATTCTTTCTCTGTCTTTCTCATACTACTAAGGATCTATATGGTTCGAAGCAAATTTAGACTTCCTCATCAGGAATGATTCATAGGAAAATGTTTGTTTATCAAACAAAACCAATCACTCATTCTTTCCTGATTCTTTTTCTGTCTTTCTTATACAACTAAGGACCAACATCATTCGAAGCCAATTTAGACTTCCATATTAGGAATGATTTATAGAAAAACTACAGCAACCAAAACCAACCTCTCATTTATTCCTAATTTTTTTCCGTTTTTTTCATACTAGTAAGGACCAATATGATTCGAAGCCAATTTAGACTTCCTCATCAAGGATTATTTATAGGAGAACTAGTTAAACCAAAACCAACCTCTCACTCCTTCATTTTCATCCTTCACTCCTTTTTCACTCCTTCACTTTCATCTTTTTTATAAACTGAGGGTCAACATGTTTCCAGGCCAATTTATACGTCCTCCTGAGGGATTATTTTTAGGAAAACTAGAACAACCGAAACCAATCTCTCAGTCTTTTCTCATTCTTTTTCGTTCTTATTCACTACTAAGGATCCACATATTCCGATGCCAATTTAGACTTCCTCTATTTTATACTACTAAGGACCAACATTATTCAAAGCTAATGTAGACTTCCTCATCCGGGATTATTCATAAGAAAACTACAGAAACCAAAACCAACTTCTCACTTTTTCCTTATTCTTTCTCCGTCTCTTTTATACTACTAAGGACCATCATGTTTCGAAGTCAATTTAGACTTCCTCATCAGGGATGATTGATAGGAAAATTACAACAACCAAAACCAACCTCTCATCTTTTCGTTCTACTTTTTCCGCCTTTTTTATGCTAATAAGGACGAAAATTTTTCGAAGACAATTTGGATTTCCTCATCAGATCTTATTTTAGGAAGGCTACAGCAACCAATATCAGCTTTTCACTCTTTCAATATTCTTTCCCGTCTTTTCTATACAACTAAAAAACATGATTCGAAGCCAATTCAGACTTCCTTATCCGGGATTATTTATAGGAAAACTACAAAAACCCAAACCAACCTCTCAGTCTTTTCTTATTCTTCCTGTGTCTTTTTGGTACTACCAAGAACCAACATGATTCAGAGCAAATTTAGACTTCCTCATCAGGGATTATTTATAGGAAAATTACTGAAACCAAGATCAACCTCTCACTCCTTCCTTATTCTTTCTCTATCTTTTTTGTACTACTAAGGATTACTATGTTCCGAGGCCAATTTAGACTTCCTCGTCAGGGATCATATTTATAGAAGAACTACAGAAACCAAAAACAACATCTCGAAAATTCCTTATTCTTTCTGCGTCTCGTTTATACTACTAAAGACCAACATATTTCGAAGCCAATTTAGAATTCCTCATCAGGGATGATTCATAGGAAAACTTGAAAAACCAAAACCAATCTCTCAGCCATTCCTCATTTTTTCTCCGTCTTCTTTATACTACTGACGACCATCATGTTCCGAAGCCAATTTAGACTTCCTCATCAGGGATTACTCATGTATTTTGCACATAACCGGCCTCAGAGATCGGTTGCTGTATCAACTTTTGCAATCTATATTCAGTTGACGTCCAAAAAGTACCTTCTTTTGAAGATTTGTTCCCAATGATACTCTATTTGTAGCCCATACTGTAACTTAAAAAAATTGAATATTTTGAAATATATTGTTCAATTAGTGTTGTCATGAATGCGGGGAAAAATTGTCACAACATTAATTGAGCAATAAATTTCAAAATATTTTTCTCTCCATTTTCCAAAGTTACATTATTGACTGCAAATAGGGTGCTATAGGGACAAAATCTTGAAAATAGGACACTTTAGGGACCTCATCTGAATGTAGGGTACAATATTGACTGATATGTGAGGCCTGTTAAGTACAAAATTCATAAGTACTTTTCCTAACAAGATTTTTCAGATTCATAACGAAGCAAGTTTTGATTCCAAAAATAAAACAAACAAAGAGAAGTTGGATGCAAACAAAGCTATTCATTTTAAAGACGATCCCTCATTATATAAGAAAGTTTAGCTTAGGTTTAATAATAGTTAGATTCATTCTTTGTTCTTGTTATAAAAAAGGATGTTTATATGTGAATCAATTCTCACCAATGAATGGAGAATTAGATCAAGTAACTTTTTCTATAAATGTCTGGTTTTTATTTTAGTGTATTGTGCGAATTTCAATTAGCATAAGTTTCTTGTA
The DNA here is from genome assembly GCA_932178445.1 of Andricus quercusramuli. NCBI lineage: Eukaryota > Metazoa > Arthropoda > Insecta > Hymenoptera > Cynipidae > Andricus > Andricus quercusramuli. The sequence goes on along the minus strand of CAKNXH010059683.1, from coordinate 5,139 downwards.
TTCATGCCTGTAGTTTTCTCATAATTAATCTCTGATGAGGAAGTCTGAATTGGCTTCGAAACATATTGGTTTTTAGTAGTATAGAAAAGACGGGAAATAATATTGAAAGAGTGAGAAGCTGATTTTGGTTGCTGTAGTCTTCCTAAAATAATATCTGGTAAGGAAATCCAAATTGTCTTCGAAAAATGTTCGTCCTTGTTAGTATAGAAAAGGCGGAAAAAGAAGAACGAAAAGGTGAGAGATTGGTTTTGGTTGTTGTAGTTCTTCTATAAATCATCCCTGATGAAGTCCAAATTGGCTTCGAAACATTTTGATCCGTAGTAGTATAAAAAGGCCTAGTAAGAATAAGGAAAGAGTGAGAGTTTGGATTTAGTTGTTGAAATTTTCTTATCAATAATCCCTGATAAGAAAGTCTAAATTGGCTTCGAAACATGTTCGTCCTCAGTAGTAAAGAAAAGACAGA